>JABFFI010000886.1:0-35554 GCA_013623725.1 Fusarium robinianum | reverse complement strand
TCTGATCCTCGTTCTGGTCGAGGCTCAGGTGGTCGCTGGGACCGAGACTCGGGCTCTCTATCAGGCCGGAGCTCCGGCGGCCGCTGGGATCGAGGCTCTGACTCTCGTTGCGGTTGAGGTTCAGGCGGTCGTTCTGATCGAGACTCAGACTTCTGAGGGGGCTGAGGCTCAGGCGGCCGCGGTGGTCGAACGTCAGGTTGTCGTGGTTGAGGCTCGGGCTGTCGTTGTGGTTGCGGCTCTGGTTGCGGCGGTTGTGGCGGCGGTTGCGACTGAGGGCCTCTTTGCCAAGATGTCCGAGTGCTATCGTGTTGAGGCGGAGGCGGAGGCGGAGGGGTCTCGGCGTGTGGGGGAGGGGGAGGCGCGCCGTGAGGAGGAGGAGGCGGAGGCGCGTTGGCCGGCCTGAATCCTGACGGTCCATAACCACCGGATCCATTGTTTCCGCCTGTGCCGGGGCCGCTGCCAGAGGGCCTACGGTCTTGATGCTGGATTCGCCCCAAGCTCCATGCACCGAAGCCAACTCCCACAACTAGCATGACCATGCCCATATTCCCCAGACCTTGAAACCCCTCCCACCAGGTGAGGAAGGCAGGACCCATGGCCTGACACACGACGACGAGGATGAGCGCTGAGGCGAAACCGGCCACGAAGCTGTTGACGTTCGGTTGTAGTGAAGGTAGGTAAAGGAAGCCGCCGCCAGAAGAGTGCTCGGGGATGACGAAAATGTCATATTTTCCGGGCGGTAAGCCGGAACTCTTTGGCGCCCCGCCATGAGGCGGCGGTGGAGGCGGAGGACCGCTCATCGCGATCGCTCAGCTCGGGATATACAGGTTGTCGAGATCCCCTTCGTCGATCGGTCCCGGGGTCGCATACGCTGGCGAAGTCGCTCGTCTAGGGGAATCTTGAGGAAGCCATCAAGGCTAGAATGTCGAGAGCAGAACTGGGCATCCGTCAGCGGAGGTCGTCTCGGTACCCCAAGATGCGACGAGAGACGGGAGTCGAGGAAGTCGGCGGACGAGACAACTTCGAGTTGTCGCCAGTCGAGTGGCTGGGACGGCAAGTGACGTTACGCCGCAGTGTCGGGACAGTGACTTTGACGTCGGACAGACAGACTTACGCAAGAAAACCGGGAATGCGGAAACAAACGCCAGGCTCCAGTGCGAAAAGAGGACGTTGCAAAATGCGCACACAAGACAAACAGCACGAAAAAGCGACAACAGTTTGCGATGCGAAACGACACGATTTCCCTGCCTTTTGCTTGGTGAAGCAATCCGGAGGGGACGTTAGTATTGGCCGGGAATGGGACCAGGGTGTTTTGAGAGGTGAGAATAGCGAGAAGGGAGGAAAAGGGAAAAGATGGAAAAGGAGGAGACAAGAGAAGTGGGAGAGGAAAAAAAAGCGCGGCGTCGTCGGTGGAGAGGCGGAGGCGGGGACTAACAAGGAGGAGCCCACGATGGGAGGGCAGGAGCCTGGTCCAAGTGAAAATGATGGTGGTGAATGGAAGGCAGGAGCCCACCAGCCAAAACCGGGTGCCACAGTGGGAAGGTTGTTTACTTTCGGGCGGTTTGGGGAAAGCCCGGCCGCGGACGGGACGGGGGGAGGGGACATGGGCGGGTCGACGGGGCTGACAAGGGCAAGTTGGATTGGGAGGTGGGATGATAGGTACATCCCCGGTACCTTTTGACCAACCGCAACTCCCCTCACATCCATACGAATACCTAGGTACCTAGGTACCTACCTAACCCATGGATCTTTACCCGGTGCCGGGGTCTTCTGAGCGCGCTCCTCGAAGCCCTACGGGACGCCCTCCCTACGACCATGCAAAGTCACGAGCACCATCACTCAGCAAAACCCTGAGAAGCCTTCCCAAGAGCGGGATGCCACTAGATCCGACAGGGCCTGGCGCGCTACCTAGAGATTGGAGCCCGCCCACATCCAACCTCACCGGGGTGATCCGCTCTCCCCATTGTCGTCGTCCCTTGTGGTCCAGAGTCACTCACTGGTGCGTTTTGACTGGCGAATGGCACTAGCTATAGCTTCACCCCTGGAGGCTCTGAACCTATCAGTTGCACTGGGACAGGGGGACTGGGATCCAGTCTCGACGCCATCCATTGACTCGAGTTTGAGGAGGAAAGAGAGAGAGTGGCTTTTTTTTTCTTTATTGCGACTCCGTACGTGCTTTCTTTCGTTGAGGGCTTGTCTTTTTGTGAAAAATTGGCTGGGCTGGGGTTTGTCAATGAGGATGAAATGGTACGATGTTGGCTCGCCCCGAAAGTTGGCCTGAGCAGAGGACATCCAAATTGCAACATCACTGGTGGACAAGTCTTCTTTTCCATGTGTCAACTCTATCTCTGACGTGCAGCACATCCATCTCTTGGTCCTGGATGGGAATTGGACTCATCTCGTCGCTCCGCTCGCATCAATGGAGATTGGGCTCGATCTTTGACCCGAGCTGGATGCAAGAACGATAACCGAGAAGGAAACAACGGCTCTTCCTAATACCTACCGGCCAAACATTCACCAGGTTGGTGTATGGTTGTTGCGCTTCCCAGCCTCATCAGACCATGGTCTTCGATGGTCTTCTTTGTCAGATACCTGTCATCTCTTCGTCTTCCCTCCGCCGCAGCCGCCGGTCTCTTCCCACGAAACGCGACCGTTTACGCGGCCATTAAATTCCCCTCGTCTCTGACAAAGGACCCCCTCTCGACGAGACCTCTTGCTAGGAATCCCCTGCTCATCCACTCTAGGCTTCTCTCCAGTTCTTTCTCCCTTACCCGCTCTGCTTTCCCCGGTTCAGTCACGCGTGTTGCGGTCCGGCCGGGTTGAGCGTTGACCAAGAACAGAACGCACTGACAGGACCCTGAGATAGGTACCAAGTAGGACCACGGAAACCGTAAGAAAGCGAGAACCGAGGAAAAAGAAAAGCGGCCGTTGGAATTGGGGCTCGTCCGTGAGCTCGTCCCTCTCCCCCCTCCTGCTCCTATCATAGGAGTGGACGAGTTGGGCGCATGGCCACATTTCCCCGCCTGTCGATCCCGTCACAAAGGACAGCAATCCATGACCCTGATTCCGTTTGCTGTTGAACATTTCGTGCATTGCTCAATCGGTTTCTTCAGTGGCGTTGACGCCCCCCCAGCCAAGCATGCACACCCGCTGTGATAGAGCAACCAACAAACTCATCACATCTGGTTGACCAGAAACTGGTTGGGCGTTTCTCCTAGTCTTCCTCTGTTCAAGGGGAGGTTCATCACTTGATCTGCCGAGGGTTGAGACAGCAACTGACCTGATGTATACGGAGTACTCCATGCCTCATTTCAAGGAACCTTGACCTGGTTGTATTGAACGTTGGTCTCGACCTCTGGTGGCCACCACTCTTGCCGTTTCCCTTTATGTTCTCAAGTTCCAATATCAGCCCTCTCGTAACGGCCGAATTCGGTGGCAGATCCCGCTGGAGCAAGCCCACACTCCTCAATATCTCACGCGTTGTGACTCCAAGTTAACCCGCTCAAGCCCTATAATCTCTTCGAAAGTGGTTGAGGCAGTGGTCTCATCTTCTGGACCCGGGCCGGTAATTTCGCGACCGACGAGCTCGGATGTATGGGCTGCTCGCCGGGGGGGGGCTGGATGGATGGCTAGAACTGCAAGCACTTCGTTTAAGAAAATTCTCTGATGATTCTTCGCCAGTTACACTCCAACGCCTCATGCTATCTGGAAGTCAAAAGCGTCTTACCCCTGGGACTCCATTCACGTCATCCCGCTCAAGTTGCAACGCGGAGGGTAGGGGGGGGACATTCGCCACATATTGAGACAGTTGGAGTGGCTGGAATCTCCGAACTCGCGCGCGCGTCTTTCATGGGGAGCACACATCTCTTCGGCACTGGCCATCTCTCATCCACACGGAAGATCACCGCAACTTCCGGGCCCTCGTCGTCGTCGTCTTCTTCTATCCGCCAAGCGCCGAGTGGCTGCCTGCACTCACTTTTCACCGCTGAATCCACCACCACCAAACTCCGCCACCAACCTCGTCCTCTCTCCCCCAAACGCGTCTTCTCTCCCCCCCAACCTCCCATTAACTAACAGAGAAGAAAGAAAAGAAACGCCAACTAGCACCAAAAGTCCCATCATCTTGCGTGGCACCAATCGCCCACATATCCCCGTCCTCCCACACCCGTCGATCCTGCATTCCTCATCACATCCTTTGTCTTCTGCTCTTACCTCACAGCTCAATGGGATACGGCATTCGTTCGTCCCCCTCTCTCTAACCCCCGCGTCAACACAATCTAGGTGTGATTGGGCTGAAATTGAGGTCATTTAGTCCATCTCCCGTTGCCTAGCAACCGCCGCCTAAAATGTGATCGACCGGGGATGACTGGACTAGACCCCACTTCCAGGCTGTGAGCGCTAAGGCCGCGAGACGACGTCGGCTAGTGACGTAGCGGCGCCACCGACATGCTGGGGCTGGCTGCGTTGCCTGCTGTGTCAGCGTTTTTTAATGCATGGATGCATGCGCGGACGGATGCATGGCAACGGTGTTGAAGAATCTGATTTTCAATGCGTCTGTTTACTTGTATGTTTCTGGGGGGGGGGGGGAGGCATTGTTTATCTGCATCTCGTACGAGATTTATCCGAGTCCTGGGGAATTTTTTTTTTTTTCATCCAGGACCCCGCCGTACAGACTCCCTGCAAGGTACGTACATAGGTACTTCTGATGTACCCCCGTGGTACCCAGCCTCCCCGGATACCAGGGAAAGTGGACTCATGCAACACGTGGAACGGTCCGGCGCGAGGCCGCGTCTCGAGGACCGCAGGTGTGTTGGTCTCCGCTCCCGGCTTGCTGGTTTGCCTGTCTCCCTCTCTTCTCTGTCATTCCATGGACCTGGGCTTGGGTTTGCTTTCTCAAGAGCCGTTGTGTCACAATTGGCCCTGTCTTTCGATGTCACTTTGTTTCCATTGCGTCGGCAAATGCTTCCATAGGTAACCTTAGGTCTCCATTATCCCAACCTAGGGCACTCCGTATGCATCAATGGCCGTTGGTGATTTCATTCCTCAGCCACAGGTCGGTCCATAACGTCATTGCTTCTCTGGTGTGAATCTGCATTCTTCGCCCATCAGGCCAATCTAGAAACAAGCCAATGTTACATCCCTCATCGGCCCAAACGATGGTGTAACACAACACAAATAATAAATCCAATTGCGCGCAGAACTAAACCCTCCATGATATCAAGCAGCTATACCGTTCCCAACCCTCAAGAGTGTCCTAAGAAAACCCACCAAACAAACGCCGTTGATCATGTCAGCTTGTGACCAAAAACGTTGCCAAATCCGCAACCCACGATAGCCCTTCCTTCGCGATATTCCCTACCCATAGCCACCAGACCACCACTTCGACCCCAAAGAGGAGGATCCTCACGAGCAGCGCCAGTATCACGAGTCACATCTTCTTGATGCGACTGTTAGCCACCTTGACTTTGGCCTGCAATCGAGTAGCATCTTCGTCCAGCATATCCAGCATCTCCGTCTGCCGCTCCACCTCATCGTGGATCTGAAGACCCATCTCCTTCTGCCTGCGGATGATAGTCGCAAGTTGCTCGACCTGGCTGTCCTGTGATTGCATCTCCTCCTTCTGCAGAAGCAACACGCCTTGATTGTCTAGTTCTCGCGTCTTGTCCGTCTCTGGCAAGGGGGCTCCCAGCACTCGACCTGCCGGCCGGCCACCCCTGAGAAGGCCGGCTTTATCGGCCGTAGAAGCCTGGCCTTGACTGGAGCCCCCTCGTCCAATTGCCGATGTAGAGCTTGGCATGCTGTTGGAAAGCTTGTCCAGACCTTCGCGCTCCATGCGCGCCTGGGAGACCAGATCGCGACGTCGTCGTAACTCGCCCTCGCCGAGTCGGCCAGACTCTTGTATCCTCCGTAGTCCGTCCGCGAGGGTGGCAATCAACGTGCCACTCTTGACCAGCACCTTCTTCGCTGCCGCTCCTGCTTCCGCTGCAGCCGTAGAGTTGCCATTATCAACAGCCACATCCCGCCTCGACAGACACTGCCGCGCCTCATGCAAGCACTGCTTCATGTCTCTGTGGATATCGAGCCATGTTCCCGGGTCCGCTGCGCCCGCCGCCGCGCTCTTCGTCCTACCGCCAGCCGAGACAGCCGAGTTCGTCGTGCTCGAGCTGGGCAGGTTCAGGAACGTCCTCCACGCCGAGGTATCTCGCCATCGACGGTCGGGGGACTCGGCAATCGCGCGCAGGTACTTTTCAAGCCCAACCTGGCGCTCCCTCGTCAGCTCGGGCGAGTTGACCGTGGACTTGAGCCAGTGCTTGCCTGGTAGCGGTTCTGGCGGCGGGGCGCCGACTTGCTCGAGTAGGATCTGGTTGAGGTTGGAAAAGTCAGAGTATCGCTTCTGCACCACAAAAGAGCGGAGCGGTAGGCGAAGCGTGATGTTGTAAAGGGTGTACAGCTTTTTTGAGCCTTCGTCGGAGACGCTCGTAGACGGAATCGCGATCTCGGGGGGCGGTGCCATGTTGAAATTGGTCCTGTGCTTCCTCTTTTGCCTTCTAGTTGCTGTGTCGCTGTGGCGCTCACAATGAGAATGGGTCGTTCATAGCCTGCTCTATTCCAACGGTAATAAATGCTTTCGCCAAAACGGGGTCAAGGGAGAAAGGAGCGGTGTTCCAAGGCAGAAGAGGGATGAATGATGAAGGGTGTGTCATGCTCATGGGCATTGTTGGGAAGGCAGGATTGGGAGAGACCTGCTGCCACAACTGGTCTGGTGCCTGACGTATTCGGCCACAAGCGGCTTAGCGTCGCCATGCACAATTTGTGGATCTGCCCCAATTCGCGAACACCAAGAAAGAACCCTGGAACAAGGGACTTCCACTTTATTGTTAGCGCATCCATCTTGGCAGACGTCTTGTCCCAAATATGTGCTTTGTATACACAAGACTACCTAGGTAGAGGGCTCAAATGCCAGCTATGCTTTTTTTTCTCTCCATTTTTTTGATAGTTTGATAAATAACTACATGCTCTACCTGGCCTAAGGGCTTGCAAGTTAAGTAAGGGTTTGATGGAGGAGTGATCACTTCAGTTGCCTTGATGAAGATATATTCATTACTACCTTGCAACCAAGATACCTGTTTCTTCTTGCCGATTCAAACCCATCAAAAAGTTTCTGCGAAAATATCCAGGTCAGGTTCGAATGATCGACCTCTATCCTCGCAGAGGAAAAAAATTACTTTTCTGCTTTCGCCTTTCCGTTGCTCCAGTGCAGGGCACCTTGGATGCCCGAAGGCAATTGTAATGCTTCTAATGCAGTATATAAGGCAATCGCCTATGTATGCTACCATTCATGTCAGCAAAGCTTATTCCTCGCCACCGAAAGCACATGCGGAGCAATCATTATTTGCGGTCACTTCGATGCCAGATCCAGCCATGGTAAGGTTGAACAAAGAGATGGGGCATGAATCTCAATTCTCATCCAGATATTAGCTAGCCAATGCAATAATTCTTCTAAGCCACCAGAAGGATAGTTAGGTCCTCCCAGTCTCATCATTGAATCCAATGACCGCTGATTGGGGATCGCGGCAACTCCAAGGTTTGTGGTCTTCATCGATACATTCGCACCATTGATCCTCACTGCAAACACTCTCTCTAAACCTGGCCCTCGTTCTTCTGATCGAGTTCCATCCTCTTGGCCACAACAGCATCCTCCAGGTTGCAGACATAGGTCTTGAACTTGCGGGCGGGAACACCCTTGTCGAACATCTCCTGGATCTCGGCGTAGTTGCGGCCCTTCATCTCCGGCAGGCAGAAGTAGAGGTAGACACACATGGGTACGGAAAAGGCGAAGAAGATGAAGCAAACTACATTCAAATTAGCAAAATGCAATCGACCTTCCATAGGCCATTGGCAACTCACTCTTTCCGCCGAGGTTGAGCTGATCGCTGTTGATCAGGTACGGCATGACTTGGAGGACCAAGCATGAGACAGCAGTAGCAGCCATGATGTTGATAGCGTAGGTCTTCTGACGGAGAGGGATGCTGGGGGTTTCACCACCAACCGAGTACGCAGTCGCACCCAGAGTCATCTATGATAACATCGAGTCAGTCGTCAAGTCTACTGGCATTGTCAAGGATACCGATACTCACCTGGTACAAGAAACCCCAGATAACCATAAAGGCCACAGTCGCTGACAGAGCTTGCTGGTTGTTGACAGTGCTAATTCCACCGATGATGAGCAAGCCAGCGGTAATGGTGATGGTTCCGCCAACAATCATGGGCCGACGACCGAGCCGGTCAACCAGAGGCCACGAGCAGATGTTACCAAACAGCTGGATGGCAAATGCTGCCTGGGCGATTCCGAGAGGGTTGTTGACACCAGCCAGTCGGAAGTAATAGGTCAAGTAGCCGCCGACGAAATTGACACCAACTGTTGGTTGACGGTTAGTTCACCTGATCTAATTAAAGAGAAGAAGGGTGTTCATACTGAATTGTTGGGCCAGGTACACCATCACGATAATCAGCGTGCGGCGACCATCCGCTCCCTTGAAGCACTGGAGCCAGGTTCCACCCTGGGCGGTCGCCTCTTCCTCGCTTCGAATGGCCAATGTCGCAACCGCAATCGCAGTATCCGCATCGAAGTCGGGGCCATTGAAGCGCAGATAAGACTTCTTGGCTTCTTCGGTTTGGCCACGGATCAGCAGCCACGAAGGGGATTCGGGGAGGAAGGCCATGCTGAGCAGAAGAAGGCTGGGGGGGACGACTTGAGTGATGATAGGGATGCGCCAGGCCGAGTCGTCGGCTCGCTCAGAGCAGGCATAGACAACGAGGGAGCTGAGCCACTGGCCAATGACAATCATGGTGTTCTAGAAGCAACCGTCTCAGCAAAAGATACCCGGCAAGTAGATAGAAGCGATGCAAATACATACCACCAGAGCCAGACAGGTTCCTCGCAACTTGTTAGGAGCCATCTCGGCAACAAAAACGGGACCAAGGGAATGTCCCAGACCGAAGCCGAAAGTGCTGACAAGCTTGCCACCAAAGAGCATCATGAGATTTGTGCTGTAGTATTGGACCAGGACGCCAGCCAAGCAAATCACGCCGGCCAATCCAATAGTCTTCTTGCGGCCGATGATATCAGAGATTAGACCTGTCGCGAAGGCCGCAACGAAGATACCGACGGTGGTAGCAGCATTCAGGATTTGCTGATCGGTGGCGGAGATGAGGAGAGTGCCATTGACAACCTCACCGAACTTCTCCATGAAGGATGTCACGGCAAGAAGGTTGCCAACAGTGCTGAGCTCATAACCGAAGTTGATGGGCAACAGGAAGATGATCATGCCTGCAATTGAGTTCGTAGTCAGACATGCGGTCCCTTGTAAACGGCCTGAGCCCTTTGGACTTACAGAAGGACAAAACTCGACGGTTGTCCCAAACATCGCGAAACGTCACATTCGACTCGGCAGCCGCAGTGGCATCGTTATGAGCGTTATGGGACGCCTCGACATGGCTGGCGTCTGTCTTGTTGTCTGTCGTCATGATGAAAACGGGTCTTGGCGAGACTCAGACTCCGAAAATATGTTGTGTAAGTTGCCGACTCTCAGTCTTTGGTGATGCGATGGAGGACAAGTTTCGACTCAAGACGAGGTCCCGTCTAAGTCTTATATGTCGACTGGCGTAACTTCGATCTGAAGCTATCGGATAGATCAGGTCATAGCTTGAGCTCAGCTGTCTATCAAGTTTTTTCTCCAAAGGTCGTCACGTTCCCCATGGGGCTGTCACCGTCTAAGGTTGTGGGGTGCGGAGGAGTTGCAACGAGCAAGGGGTTGGTGGTTTCGGCTTCCAGAAGCAGGTTGTTGCCAATTCAAGTAACTCAGCTTCACGCTTCCGGGAGATGGGGAGTGCTTATTCCTTCCATGATCGTCAATGGGCCGCCCCGAGACCCCAGAACTGATCTCCGCGAATCAAGCCATACCTCGAGCCGACGTCGGGCAGAGCGCCAGCTCGGGGAGTAGCTCGGCGCAGAACACGAACCCCATGACTCGTGGGGTTCCCTTCCTCATCAGACTTTTCAGGATGGTCTGTTCTGACAAGGCTTCCCGGCAGTTGTCTCCGTCCAAGAAGACAGAATCAAGTTTAGCGGGTGCGGCAAGCTTCCTCTAGTCGTCAAAAGCCGTCCAGTCTCGAGTTGTTCCAGAGTCATGGGTGAAGGTGGAGATCTCCAACATGAACCAGGGGGGGTGGTAGCTGCACAAGATGATTCGCTGACGGGAGACCTCTGGCTTATATTCGGCTTAACTACGGGAGAAGGCAAGCGAACCTCCATTATTATGGAACCATGTCCTGGCAAGCGTTGCCAGTGCTGGCATCGACTTGTGCAAAGTTGACGCTGAAGAGGATTATATCCTAAACAAATCTTGCCCATTTGTCAAGCAGTAATATTCTATAATACTTCAAATAAAATGAGGCTGAAATATGCAGTGGTCTATCCTCTCCGTTCGCATTCGACCCGAAAACCATCTCGCACAAGGGGCCTTCTCCCGACTGCTTAGCCATGGTTTATTGTTAGCGTGGTTCGTGGCTGCCGGCAGGACCCGGAAATGCGGAGGTGGCCCATATTGACTAATGAGAGCCGCCACGTGATGACCCCAGTCTCGTTCTCGACAACCGTTCCTTCGTCTGCCACTTGATCAGAATGGGGTAGAGTTGGAGATGCCGCCCGATGGGTTGTTGGTCCTGTGCCATTAAGCAGCAGATGCTTGAAACAGGGACAGAATCCCGGGAAGTGCTCCCACATCCCGGCATCCGCATCTGGAAGGCTGAAGCACCATGAAGAGGCATCAGAATCATGACTTCATGTCATGGCACCTTGGCTCGCATAAGCCGAGGTGATCAAAGGGCGATCTGCTCACTATCGATCCCATCTGATCTGGGTCTATTGGCATCTAGACTTAGACTATATCCTCATATTTGTTCTCTGTTCAAACTGCTGACCTCTTTGTCGTGACCTCCATACGTGATCGGGTACTCTCTCATACTCCGCAGTGGCAAAGCGCCTTGACTTGACTATTCCAGGCTCTCTCCCTTGGCCCATCTATGAGAACTAGTTCTTCGACCGAGACGAGATTCCAAAACACATTCTCCCTCCGAGAATACACTCTTCAGTTAGCCAAGTGTCATCCTGATGCACTTCTATCAGCCAGCTCTGAAGAAAGCTCGGTGCTCACCTGTCTTCGGCATCGGATCCTAGGCCTTTGGTTATTGCAGATATTGGCATCACTGTCATTGGAATGCCCTTCATTCACGTTACCTCCTTTGAGTCCTCTACTAGCTCAGCATTCGTCGACTTCACTGTTTCGGAAGGATATCCTAGTATCACCAGCCATGAAGGTGATGGCCCCTATCCTTTCTCTGTCGGTGCAGACACCAGCCGCAAGTCTCGCCTCTATATCGACCGCGCCGGTTTCCACGATGCAAAATATGTCCAGGGGGTTCGTTGATGGATGAAGACTGCGCTTCACTCCCCTGGACCATGCTCCATAACCCTCTCACGGGCAGTGTTCATCCCTTGTGCATCCAGTATTCCAGTAGATAGACTCCATGGAAATTCGAGTGCTCAGATGAAAGCCTCACGGTGCTCTGGTTATGGTGTCTGAGCCCTTCCTCCTCTCTGGCAGGTCTCTGGGGACTTGGGTGTCCTAATCGACTCTCAGAGATGCAACTCCTACGGCCTTGTGTGGTTCCTGGGCAGACTAAGGGGCGGAGTTTGGTGGCATGGTGATTAGAGGCGGGTTGACCGAGAATGCCCGTGCAGTTAGAGGCATGCCGAGCATCCTATTCCAGCTCAATGTCGAGGACAACGGCCTAGTCCTTGAAATATGGGTGGGGTTATTACAACAGCCCCTGAATCCAAGTTGCTCCCAACTGTCAAGCTATCGATCCCCATTGCCCTGAACGAGTGGTGCCGCATCAAGCCTCGTTGTTTCAGCGAGGCATCCTTTTTCATCTCCATCGAAAGTACAGAGTACTGAAGTTTCTACTTTCCATCAAGGCAACATCAAGTCACGTATGTCTCTCCGATGGTTCTTTCACCCCCTTTCATCAGTAACTCCCTATATCGCGATCATGCCGCTCATCTCGCTCGGTATCGGCGAGAATAACTACCCCCTACATTCCCTACATTCCACAGGGATCGTTCGACATTGGGGCTTATTCGAGCCAGGTCTGCCGCTCCAAGAACCTGCTCGCACGCTTCATCTTGTCTCAGGGGTACTTGACAAATCAAGTCTCAACACACTCGCCGTTCTATCCGATTTTAGCGTCAGGCGGAATCAATTTCCGTTCATACTTTATGGCGCGAGACGAGATCGCTATCCATTGACTACAGATCATTGTCGGTCACAAGGACTCGTACTCTCAACCGCGGGCACCGAATGCGTCCGCGGAAATATCGTCGCGTCGATGCTTCGATGCAAGGCAAGCAAAGAAACGCCAGCGCTGCTTCCTGGTGGAGTTCCCCCTGGCACAGATTTTACGCGTGAGAAGCATGTTAGTATGTTCACTGTCTTGACCGTGAACTACTCGACTTGTCTGCGAACGGAATTGATGATAGGCTCTCTCCTCTTGACCCTCAACCTCAATTCCTGCTAATCAGTCTCAACTGGTGACTACGAATATTACAACGGCGTACAGCAAGGCACCTTTTCCAAGCCCAATGCCCTTTATCTCGACCCCAATACCGCCCAGTCTCTCCCCCCTACCGCCGGCCAAACCTCCAAGTCCATACTCGAGAAATGCTACAACCCTACCAACGGTCACTTCAACAACACCGACACCGACATATCATTCCCCCAGGTCCTCTCCCACTTCTCCTCACTCTTCACGACAACCCAAAACTCCGCCCCTTTCCTTCTCCCCTAACGCCATCAACCCATCCCCACCCCCCATCATCTCATCCATAATGTCCACCATCTACATTGCCGCTATAGTCCACGCCCAAAAAAAACCACTCGATCGTAGGGCAGCACCTATGCCGCGTCTTGAAGTCCATCATAGGCAAGACCATCGAGAACTTCGCCAGCACGACATGGGAGCTCATAACAGTCAAGGACAAGCCGTCTAAGGGCGATTTTAGCTCCTACTCACAGCTTTTCAGCCCCGGTCCTACGTAACTTCTGAGAGCGCAAGTACTTGGCGTCGAGCCCTTGAACTCCACGTCAAATAATTCGACACATGGCCATGACTCAGACTAGGAAGAGTAACTTGGGTAAGGGGAAGGATTCCCTCGCCCACTCTAGCTATGGCGGTAACGTGGAAAGAGAAGAGCGAAGAGTAGCGGTTAAGTGCTGAAGCTCCGAGGGGGTTAGAAGCCGCTGTAGTCGTACCAGAGGATGTTAGGAGGAGGAGATGGCCGTGTGCAGGATGACAGTAAGGAGTTTCCAGCCGGAGCTGCTGGCAAGCTTGAGGTGGCAAGTTTGTTGTAAACAGCATCTCCTGTACGAACAGTCATGATGACATGAGTTGATTTCATATTATCTGTTCGAGCTCCTGCAGCTGACGCCTGCCTCTCAGAGATAGGCCCATAATTGAGTCCCTGGGGCAAATAATGATATAAAGGTATCCTTGGTTATCTTTGTTCAAGTAGTAATGCGCTTTATTACACAGCATCATATAACTGATGTTAGCATTATTTCGCTCTTATTATTATCAACATAAATGAGGCAAATTCTTTTTGGCATTTTCGGCTCAGTCACTCATTTCTAGAGTGCTGATTACCAGGAGAAGATGCCAGTCACAGGTGCCCAGTTGTTATTGTCTTCTCTCTCAATCTCCTAGTCGGTATGGACGCTACCCTATACCAACTTCTTTTTGGAGGGGAATCATGATTTTAGGCACTAATTTCCCCCTTGGAAAAGGAAAAGCCCTTGGTATCATATCATCAGTTCATTCAATCACCTCACACCAATGTGATTTTATATCACCGTGGTTACCAGTTGCAACCCAATGGAAGCCACTGCCGTGGCTCGGCCCGCTGTCAGGTTACCTCAAGTGTAGGTACAGGGACCAATCTGTAAACCCGGGTTTCCAACAAGTTCAATTCAGTACTCGTTTAAGAAGTTCATTAATTCTTCCATAACGAGAAAAGGTGAAAAAAGGTTTCGCTTCTAGTGCCAATCATTGCCATATCTCGGCGTGTAATGTAGTCCCTCGAGGTAGAGGCCTCAACTCCAATCCATGCCTTTTTTTTGTACCTCCCGGAAACCGCGCTCATCCCCTCAACATCTGTACACACTCGTGGTCGCGTTCATTATGTATTTCCAGTATGGTGGGATTGTGCACTCAGAAGGTCTCGTGGTCTTCCGCCTCTCCTTCGGCTGGGATCTCGAAGCCCTCCTCTGTCGAGTAGAGGATGGCCTGGATTTGCTTGATGAGTCCATCCTCCTGCTTGTCCAGCTCTGGATCCTCCTCAACGGCTTGCTGAATCAGCAGCTCGATATCTCGAAGCTTACTAAAGTAGAAGTCTCGCTCCCGCTCAAGGCCGCCCACCGTCTCCTTGAGAGTCGCATTCTCCGCCTGCAGGGCAGCAGTTCCAGGGCCGGCGGCCTTAGCGACGCGGGGTCCACCACTGGGGGTGCCGCCTCCTCGGCGGGCAGCGGCGGCGCTGCCAGCGGCAGATCGAGCAGCAGTCCCACCACCAGGAGGGAGGGCACCGCCTTTCCGTCGGGCAACGGCATCGTATTCGTGGTCGGGGAAGTTGAGGTCCCAGAAGCGCTTCGTCCACTGCAGGAACTCGAGATTGTCCTGCATCTTGCACTTGACGAGGGCCGTGACGGGGATAGGCTTGTCGATTTGGTGCTTGGTGAAGGCATCTACGAAGGTGATTAGTTGCGTTTCGTGAGGTCAGAGGGCAGTGGGTGGTGTGTGGTGTGTGAACTTACTCTGCAGCACCTTGAAGTTTTGGATATACAGGTATTCAGAGTTGACATTGAATTTGACCTTGGACATGGGCACGTCCATGTAGATACTGTCGAACACTTGGCAGAGGGCAGCGCTGGAAAGCGAGTTAGGATATTGTCCTCTACGGTTTCTCGTCTTGGTATTCCACAAGCTCGGCGGTGTGGCCGTGACAGGCTTGGGAGCTGTCTGGGTGACCGTTTCGAGCCACCATGAACCACCATGAACCACGACGACGACGATGATGTTGGCCTCGGGGTAACGAGGGGGCGGGGCAGTCGACTCACCCGGTACCACATTGCTCGACCTTGGTGATGTTGAGCTGGAGAAGGCTGTTAAGCCAATGAACAAGTTCCTGCCTGTTGATTAGAGGGTAACCGGTTAGCTCAAGCTCTGGAGAAAGACAGGAGGAGCGCCTTGTTTGGTGGCGCTGGAGGGGGGGGTAACCGACCTTGACTCGCCCATTTTGACTGATTTGGTTCGTGAGACAAGTGATAATGAGATCGATATGTGGGGTTCGGCCCGCAGAGAGAAAGATGAAGAGAAAAGGGTATCAAGAAGCGCGTGCGAGGCTCGAGAGGGAGGAGAGTGGGTGGAAGTGCGTTGTCAACCTGATCGGGATGGAGAAATTAAAAGCAGCCCAGGCTGTCACTGTTCGCGCTGATTCCAGAAGAGTTGGCAGCGAGCCCATTTGCCAGTCGCCCAATCAACCAGTGTGATGGTGGGGGTTACTCGGGGGAACCACGGCTTTGCGTGTGTTTTGCTGTATTTTGATTGTACCGACACGTACCACTTCTTATTACCACGACCGACCCCTCCGATCCGACCCCCGCCTTCCCCTGAGGTCAACTGAAGCTGTGAGGGACGTTGCGCCCGCCCGTTGTTCAACCAGGTCACGTGGTACAACCGTCTTTCATCCTCAGGGCGCGTGTGTGCAGCGAAAGGACCCATAACAAGGCAGCTCTCACCGCCAAATTTTTCAGATCCGGCAGAAAAAAAAGTTCGAGATGCTCTTGGTGAAGGGCGCCCCACTCTTCTGGAATCGCATCTCAAAAACTTCTTCGAGTCTGGGAGGCAAATAGACCTTACATACCTAGGTACCGACCGAAAAGATGGCGCCCTCACAGAAACGGAAGCCAATTGAAGATGACTTCATCCATACCATTTCCGATAACGAGGACGTCCCATTGGAGGAGCAAGAGGTTCCCGCTCAGCCCCCAAAGAAGAAGGCCAAGACAAACAAAGCTTCCAAGAAAGCGAAGCGAGATGTGAGCCCTGAAGAGGACGAGGCGCCTGAAGGCATCTGGGGCCAGAACGACGACGATGATGGCGCCATGGACTCAGATTTCGAATTTGGGGCGGAGGAGGCGATCGATTTCGGCACCGAGGAGTTTGAGGGATGGGGTTTCGAAGGCGCAAAGAAGAGTATGAAGGCGGACAAAAAGGGCGTGGACCTTGACGAGATCATCCGGCGGCGAAGAGAAAAGAAAACGGATAAGTCAACCGATGCCGTGGCCGAAAACGATGACGACGCGGTCGAAAACGATATGGAAGTTGATCTCGACGACAACGACGACGAGGTTCTCGCCGATGACGCTTTTGGTATGAACGTTGCCTCTGATGCCGAGGAATCCGGCGAGGAGGAGGATGGCGAAGAGCCCGAAGATGACAACGAGGACGACGATGACGAGCCAGCCTCCGACAATGACTCTGTAGCGACTCCTGTGGGGCATCCCGACGACGACATGTCAGACGCGAGCGACGAGGAGGAAGATGCTGAAGAGGAGGAGAAGCGCAAGGCCTTCTTCGCTCCTGAGGAGGTTG
This sequence comes from Fusarium robinianum, assembly GCA_013623725.1. Lineage (NCBI taxonomy): Eukaryota > Fungi > Ascomycota > Sordariomycetes > Hypocreales > Nectriaceae > Fusarium > Fusarium robinianum. Next base: position 18,787 of record JABFFI010000886.1, on the reverse strand, counting down.
CGAAGCCGGGAAAGAAGACAGATATGTCATCATTTCAAGTCATGTCTTTGTCCCGGCCAATCCTTCGCGGTCTTGCCGCCGTCGGCTTCTCAAAACCCACTCCTATTCAGTCAAAGAGTATTCCGATTGCGCTCATGGGCAAGGACCTTGTCGGCGGTGCTGTCACAGGTTCAGGAAAGACTGGTGCCTTTGTGGTTCCCATTTTGGAGCGTCTACTGTACCGTCCGAAGAAGATCCCCACCACCCGTGTTGTCGTCCTCACCCCTACTCGAGAACTTGCTATCCAGTGTCATGCTGTTGCAACGAAACTCGCCGCCTACACTGACATCAAGTTCACTCTTGCCGTGGGTGGTCTAAGTCTGAAGGCTCAGGAGGTGGAACTGCGATTGCGGCCAGATGTCATTATTGCGACGCCTGGTCGATTTATCGACCACATGAGGAACTCAGCCAGCTTCAACACTGACACCGTCGAGATCCTTGTTCTAGATGAAGCTGATCGCATGCTCGAGGATGGTTTCGCGGATGAACTAAACGAGATTCTGACTACGCTACCTAAATCGCGGCAGACTATGCTCTTCTCTGCGACCATGACATCAACCGTGGACCGCCTCATTCGAGTTGGCTTGAACAAGCCCGCCCGGGTCATGGTTGATTCGCAGAAGAAGACTGTCGGCACCCTGGTTCAAGAATTCGTCCGACTGCGGCCTGGCCGAGAAGAGAAGCGTATGGGCTACTTGGCATACGTCTGCAAGACTCTATACAAAGAAAGAGTCATCATCTTCTTCCGTCAAAAGAAGGAAGCCCATCGGGCTCGTATCATCTTCGGTCTCCTCGGTTTGTCTTGCGCAGAGCTCCATGGTAGCATGAACCAAACACAGGTTAGTTTACGTCCCCTCCAACTGGTGCTCATTTTACTAACGGTGTTGTAAGCGTATCACGAGTGTGGAGGACTTCCGAGACGGCAAGGTGTCGTACCTCCTGGCCACCGATCTCGCGTCCCGTGGTTTGGATATCAAGGGTGTCGACACGGTTATCAACTATGAGGCCCCCCAATCGCTAGAAATCTACGTTCATCGTGTTGGTCGTACTGCACGAGCCGGCCGAAAGGGTACCGCCCTGACTCTGGCCGCGGAGCCTGACCGAAAGGTTGTCAAGGCAGCCGTCAAGGCAGGCAAGGCACAGGGCGCCAAAATTGTCAGCCGAGTAATCGAGGCGGCAGAAGCGGACAAATTGCAAAATCAGATCGACGAGATGGAGGACGAAATTGAGGAGATCATGCAGGAGGAGAAGGAGGAGAAGCAACTTGCCCATGTCGAGATGCAAGTCAAGAAGGGCGAGAACCTGATTGAGCACGAGTCCGATATTAAATCACGGCCCAGGCGAACGTGGTTCGAGACGGAGCATGACAAAAAGAAGGCCAAGCAAGCTGGTAAAGATGAACTCAACGGGATGAGGGAGGCGATGAAGAAGAAGACCGGCAAGCTGAGCAACAAAGACAAGAAGCGTCTTGATCTCAAGTCCATGCGCGCCGAGGGCCAAGAGTGGAGGAAGGGGAAGAATTCCGAGGCTGAGATGAAGGCGAGAGCTAAGGCTAAGGCCAAGGGCAAGGCAAGGAAGGCTAAGGTGGCGAAGGAGGATGCGGCAGCCAGTAGCGACAAGCCCAAGTCCACGCCCAAGTCGACACCCAAGGGCAAGGCAGGTGGTAAGAGGAGGTGAAGCTGATAGAGCATTTTGGTATGTTTCGAGTTCATAATGGCTAGAAGGAGTCTTGATTGATTTACCGAAGTGTGTTGTCGTACGTACTGTTATGCTCTTTCCTGGTGTTTAGATAGCACGCAAGGGGTTGGTCGTTGCTTGAGAGTATTTTTTTCAATGGTCGGGTAGTGATGATGTCTGGGTAGTCTACTTCTAGACAGCCACGACTGAGAACAATGTGAACTTAACCACCCATGCCATCACCAAACCTACACCGACGGCTACAGCTCCGGAGACGTATTCTTTCGTCTCCCCAATTTCTTTATTGAACACTGGCCTGGGCATTGACGTTGTCTTCTGTCTCCCCCCCTTGTGACCGCCGGATCTCTCATGGGAGCCATAGCCCACTGCGGTCCATCTTCAATGGTCATACCCATCGTCGCATCTGCATATAGATCTGAGCCGCTTTCGACATCGTCTGTCTCTTCTTCATCCGAGTCAGTATCTTCTCCATCGTCTGTTTCTCTGTCAGAGTCGGTATTGTTGTTTGTATCACTAACCTCCTCGAAGTCGTTATTCATGTCTGACTCTTCATCAGACTCTTTATCGTTTGAGTCACTTTCTAAGCTAGCATCTGAGTCATCGCCCGAATCGACGTGGTCTCTGTTGCCAGAGTTGTGGTTCTTGTTCTCAGTCTCGCCAGCGACCCCAGGTATGACAGGTCTTTTCTTTCCGGGCGGTCCTTTTGGCCACGGCCACAACCCCTCGAGAGGCAGATCATCGGAAATCGTATTGAAGTTCAGACCCTCAACCATCCCGTTATAGTTGTATATCGTCTGGTTGGCCCAATTGAACGCTCTAGCGAGGTAGATTGTATCAGGGGCAAGATCCCATATGGGCCTGAACTCTGAGAGCACCTCGATCTGACGAGCATGCACAACCAATGTCGCGTGCCATTTGGGGCTAGGTCCAAGGTCGGAAAGGGAGTAAACTCGAGAGAATGCCCATTTCGCCTGTTTCTGTAATGCGCATTCAGTCTTGCAGGTGATATAGCCCTCGTCCGGGCGAATATTCCCCACGCTCAAGTGGAAGCCGTTTCGCATAAGGTCAGGGATGTGTTGGGTATGGACAGTGAGGTGTGCATCCCATTCGATGGTGGCAGGTGACTCCTTTGCTGTCTTGAGATCTGGGATGAAGTTGAAGTATAAGTTTCGAGGCCGAGTTGCCCAGTCATGAGGGAAACTATTGGGGCGAGAGAATGTCCAGATGGATGAGAAGAGAGAGGCAAAACTGTTCGAGACAGGTGCCTTCTCCTCAGTGGGCTGGATACCAAGCGTCCGTTTGGCGTTTTCCATTGGAAAGTGTCTGTCCTTGAGTATGGATGTAGTGAAGGTGACTAGAGGGGTTATGGACGAAGATGGCACGACGATTTGACAAAATTTTCGACAAGACCTGGGTCTGAACAAAGCTGTATTTATATTGAAAACTACCTTGATATGTGGCTTGTCTTGTGCTGCGGACGTGAACTGAATGGACTGAAAAAACCAGCTGGAGGGATGGGATGATGAAGATGAGAGGTTCGGTAGAGTAAAGTGCCCTCCGGATTTATACTCCCAGCCACCATGCGCCAGATAGTTCCTGCTGCAGAGAGATAAACCTCAAAGGCATGCTCATTGCGAGTCAAAACACCTGCATACGTATCATGGACTCGAGTGTAGCGAGGGAGGGGGTGAGTGTCGACTCTGGCACCGTTGGGGAATAGGAAGAAAGACAGCGCAAGCAAGTAGCAGTGGGAAATACCTAGCATGACGGGCGTAGTCTCTCTGTCTGGCCCTTTCAATGCTTACTTTGTAGGTTCCCAGGGATTGCAACTGCAAGCACAGTGATTGCTGCAGCCGGTGGTTATCGTATCCTGGAGTTGATGACGTAAGGCACGAGGGCCTCCAACATCCACCCACCATCCACCTTCAGCTCCCCTCAGTCACGAGCCGTCTCTTCCTGCAACCCTCTATGGCTGCCATCTGAACACACCGTGCAGACAACTCCAAATCCGCCGGTCCAAGCAAAATCATGTGCGCTCATCATTGTCATTGACGATTGTGTCAGGCCGATTCCGCCCTGTCAGAAGACGCACCCGCCTGAGGCTCCTCCGAAGCGCCTCTTGATCTCGCCGACCCTACCTATCTACTCCTCACTTCTCAAAGCCACCTTGTCAGCCTCCACCGAGGCGCGCCTAGGGCTTGCGTCCATTTCTATATATAAATCGATATCCAGCTTCGGCAAATCAAGGCGACAAGCTGGATCCCTTTAGATTTTTCCGTCTCCGTCGTCCTCACCCGCATCATAGACAGAGCCTCCTACGCTTCCTCTTCCCTCGTGCTGTCCGAGATCGATACCGTGAACGACTCCTCAACTTCCACCTCGACACCCTCCCATACCTAAAGCACAACTTTCAATCTCGAGTCTACCGCTACATAGTTGAGCGCCAGCGACGGCGCGCCGAACAATCTCGGATCGTAGACATCGTCGCGAGGCAGGGCAGACGTCTCTGGCTGGGAAATCAATCGAATCGGCCAGTCAAGCATGTGAAGCCCCGACCGAGGAATTTGGTGGCACGAAAAATGCCGCCCGTCGAAGGAGGGATGACAAGTTATGGCGTAGACCGGGAAACCAGCCCGGCGGATCGAGAGAGGGGTTATAGGCGGAAGAAGTTGGCCGCCATGGCAGGCAGCCTGTATCGGACCGGGCAACAAGCGGTTACTGAGATCAAGGAGTCCTACGCGCAAACCAGAGTACGAGGTCTCGATGGATCATACGAGAACCATGGTCGAATACACATTCCCGGCGCTTTCCCCGACGTGGCAATCATGGTCCAGGGTGACGACCAGATGGTCCTCTTCCCATCATATGCGAAACGACATACGATGAGAGAATGGGGAGAGACGGCGGAGCACCATTCCGAGGCGGTCCATGGAAGTATACGAGATGAAGACTATTGGCGACAAGAATGGGAGAGGAATGAAGACGAGAAGGCAATCGTGGATGTCGATGTTCGGGGCTGGATCTACTCTCCGCATACCGGCCCGATGACGAGGAGGAACAGGATGCTGATAGGCCTTGCGCGGCAGCTCAGCGGCATACCGCCACCCAGAGCAGACCAAGGATACAATGCGAATCCCGGGTTTCCTCAAACCCACCACCAAACGCACGAGGACATTCGCGAGCAAGAGAGGATTGCGCACGAAGCAGCCAAGATCGAGCGACTGGGCCAGCAAGAAAAGCGAGTCGCCTACCGCGGAGGCTATAGCGAAAAGCCGCAGGATGGAAACGATCTCGAGACGGACAGCATGTATCCGACTCCATCTCGCAGCGGGAACCAGTCTCCAGACTCTCCCCCGACCAGCCCAACGATGACTCCTAGGACATACTCAACAGCCACAACAGAACTAACAGAGGCGGAACTAGCAGTGGCCAATGCAAACCTCATGGCTCGAATAGCGCCTTTCATGACGACGCCCCTAGTCGCTCTTCCTATAACTCTCTTCTTCTACAACGACACCAGGTCCAAATCGAGGACGGTCATGACTAACGACGCGGGCCATTTTGTCATCCGCGCTGCCTTGGACTTTGTGCCAACTCATGTTCGTGTCTTGGCGAGCGAGAACCTCTCGGCAACCCAGGAAGTCAAGGTCACTGAACCCTATGGAGTCAGTCTCATCAGCGATGTCGATGACACTGTCAAGAAATCAAATATCTCCGGGGGCGCCAAGGAGATCTTTCGCAATACCTTTATCCGCGAACTATCCGAGCTATCTATCGACGGAGTGAAGGAATGGTATAATCGGATGTACGAGCTTGGCGTCAGTATTCATTACTGCTCCAACAGCCCCTGGCAGCTCTTCCCTGTGTTGGCCAGCTTCTTCAAGCTGCAGGGGCTACCCCCCGGGTCGCTCCATTTGAAGCAGTACAGTGGAATGCTCCAGGGCATCTTTGAGCCGGTTGCGGAGAGGAAGAAGTCAACTTTGAACCGACTTCTCAGAGACTTTCCTGAACGAGGTTTCATCCTCGTAGGTGACAGCGGAGAGGCTGATCTCGAAGTGTATACCGAGTTGGCATTAGCGAACCCCGGTCGGATATTAGCAGTTTTCATCCGAGATGTGACGACGCCCGAGGAAACTGCTTTCTTCGACCCTGGGTTTGAGATCACTCGGCAGAAGACGCCCGTCATCACGTATGGCAATGGCACGCGGAATTTGACGTCACAGAACCTCGCACCGGGTGTTTACCGAGAGGGGAAGCCATCGACAGGCCCTACCACGGGGACCTTGATTGACTTCTCCGAAGAGCCTAGGCAGGCGAGAAGCGACAGACCTACGACTTCAGGCCAACTTCGGAACTCCAACATGAATCGAACTGGTAGTGCTTCTGATCTTGGAGCGGCGCGGAAACAGCCGCCTCCTCGTCCTGCAAAACCCGCGGCGTTACGAAGTGCTCGGTCGATCGCGGAGCTAAACAAAGGAGTCTCAAGGGTGAATCTCTCGCGAGAAAGCTCGTCCACTGGCACAGATTCTCCTCCGCCGCTGCCGCGGAAACCTACTGTCCAAGTGCAGGATACATCAGCGCCGCATCCACTGTCCCAGATGCAAAAGTCGTCTCAACAACGCGTTGTGAGCAATAACAGCTTCTCGCGAATTGCGCCGCCGCCACGAAACTGGACCGCCGCGGCATCAGGTCCTTCAGGAGATCGCCCTCCTCCACCACCTCCACGCCGTCGGGGAACTCCATCTAGCATCGCCGAGGTGAACCCACCTCTCCCACCACGACGCACTACAGCATCATCCAACCTAGACATCGACTTCGTACCCCTCCCACCGCCTACAACACTCCCACCTCCACTAGGAAGAACGGGAACCGGCAGTCGATCAGACACCAACACGCCGTCCGGATCACCCACTCTCGGTCCACAGTCGGTGAACAAGAAACTAGAGCTATGGAGGCGGCGGCTAGCAAAGGCGCATGAGCAATTAGATCAGCTAGGCGTTGCGCTGTATACGTGGCGGAGGGGAAGTGATGTTATTAGAGAGGCTGAGGGGATTGTGAAGCAGGCGCTTGGTGATGTAGGCAAGAGGAGGAATGGAAGGTAGGAAAGAAGAAGTGCATGATGAATAGGGTTGTACTTCTAGGAGTGGTGGAGTTATGGATATGGGTGGGATACAGAACGGAATTACTAGAGAGCATAGACATGACTGGCGTTTGAATACTTTACTCTACTTTGAATCCGATCTTGAGGGTCTAAGGTCAAGAGCCTCCCATTCTCTCTTGTGAAAAGCAAAGGTTTAAGGATCCCAGTAACTCGGAGTGGGTGTCTTGAGCATGCCTCTCCCATCACCTACCTAGGTACTTATCGAAGCTACTGTGACTATTTACAAATACAATCCCACGAAAAACTGGTACGCTTTTTACTTTCTCTGTCCGATCAATGTTCACAACAGGCAAAAAAAGATTCTTCACGACTAGCTGTAGGAAACAGCAAAAAGATAAACGAGCCGACGCAGGCCTGATTCGAACAGACGCCTCCGAGGAGAATAGATTTCTAGTCTATCGCATTAGACCACTCTGCCACTGCGCCTTTTAGGCTTGTTGGGGATCGGCAATCCAAAATCAGACCAGGAAGCCCTCTCAGCCTCATCCATCGACAAGATATCGCGAAAACTTATGCTGGCGAGTTCATTTGGCATCTATCCAACGTGAGAACCCTTCCATATTAATTACTACTTCCTTTCGATCAAAGTGGGGGCACGTTGTGTTGTGGGGTTGTCAAAGATGCAAGGGTTTCTCTTTTGCAAAATATAGGACCTCGAGCCTTTGTCTCTAGGTCATGAGCCAGCTTTTGTACACTGACGAGACCTGAACCAGGTTCAAAGCGTCGTTCAACTCATCACCCCGTGGAGCCTTATAAAACAACCGACTCAGGAGCAGTGACTGCTCACCGATTGACCGAGAAAGGGAGAGCAGGTTCTAAACCAGGGGGATATTCCAACCCAAGACAAACGATACTGAACCCAGCAAGCACCAGACGAATCCAATATTTCTTAGTTATCAAACAAAGATGGTGGATGGCTCACAAGACCCTCAAATCCAAACCATCTAGCTATTCTGGATATCACAACTCCGACTCCTAACCATGCTCCCGCAACCTTCACAATCACCGTGGAGGGCTCATGCTGCCAGCAAGGTTCATATGCATGATAGCATCTGTCGTCCAGTCCTCCTCATCATCTCCGGCCCTGCCTGGTCCACCCCAAAAGCCCATGTCTTCCCGTCCATCAACCCCCGGCAGTCTGAGCTGGGGTGCCGCTTGGTCTTGCGCGGCCATCGGTACAGGCTTCGGTCCCGGGGCGGGGGCCAGGGCAGGGCCTTGCTGGGGCGGCGAAATATCATGTCTCGCAAAGTCGTGTGTTCCAAACCCGGGTCCAGCCTGGTGAGCCAGATTGAACTGCGGCTGGGGTTGAGACATGGGCGGCTGAGAAACGACCTCGGGCAGTGAAGTGTATTGTTGATGTTCAATCGCAGTCCTTTGATCATCTGGCACCTCGCGATATTGGCTGTCCTGTGTATATCCGTATGAGTAATTAGGGTGTTGCTCATACTCCTCCTGCTCAAGGATCTTTGGAGCTTGCTCGAGATTTCTCAAGCTCGATGATCCCGCATGAGCCCCTCCGCTACGCACGCTGACCATCGACGTTCTGGTTTGGTCCACAGGCTCACTGCCAGGGCTAACGATATCATTCAGCGCAGCAGCATCCACGTCACGGATGGCAAATTGGGCCAGGGTGCGCATCTTGCGCGTGACCCATCCAGCGAGGATCTTGCCGCGCTGCTTCTCACCAAGGCGAGACCGCGGGAAGTCTCCCCTATTGACAAATGCAACAATGTCGACAATAATCTGGTGCTCATTGAGAATGGCATTGACAATGACGGGGACAACCGAAGCGAGATAAGGCTTGCGGCTGACCTCGACAAGGACGACGACGAGGCCGCCAGCTTGGAAAACAGCACTGCTCCGTGGTTAGCTATCAAGTGGCCTGCCTTGGCTGTACAGACAAGACCGAGACTTACCAGCCGTTGGGCACGATGTTGCGGTGGCAGCGCTCTACCGAGTTCTCGATATCCATTGGGAAATGACTCAGTCCGTTGATTTCAAAAGTCTCGCCAATGCTTCCCAGGACAAACAGCACTTGCATCTCAACCTGGGCACCACCAGGGCCGATCGGTCGGCTGACGTTATAGAGGAAACCGAGGTCGCCCGTTCGGACGTACTGTACAGTGGGATCTCCGTCAACGGCTCGGCCGTCAAAACGTTCCGCGTCAAATGCATCCTTGGAGCCATAAAAGGACTTGACACAAGCCTCCGAATCAACCCAAATCTCACCGTATTCGCCGTCAAGGCAGTGCACCCTACTCTCGGGGTTGACAATGGCAATCTGCGTCGAGACAGGCACCATGCCGGAATCTTGTACTAAAAGTGCAGTTGGGTTCGATTCAGGATCAAGGGGGTAAACCAATCCCCGGCGGAGGGCTTGTGTCTCGAGCCAGAGCTCGATTGGTTCGATGCACATGTACGATCTCGACGCCACCATCGGGTTAAGGACATGCGAGTAGACAGTGTTGATGGCAGTCCTGTCCAGCCTAGCCCCCGCGAAGTGAAGTCTCGTCTTTTGGAATACGTCGACTCTTGGTCGGCCCTCCGCCGAGATCATCATATTCCTGAGCTCATGTAGTGTGAATCCCTTGGCATGCATATAAGCCATGGCATGGTCGAGCATCTGGGGGGTAGCATAGGTATCCTTGATCTTGTATCTCGACAACGTCACGAAGAGACTCATGGGGTTTTGGGTGAACTCGAGAGGCGACAACATGTACGTCGGTGTGCCGATGTAGATGCCCATGAGAGCGGTGTGGATGAAACCCAGGCCAGTAGTGCTCCGTACGCAGCCAAGGACAGGCCTCGAGCTCGTCATCTGACAGGTCTCCTTCTGTACTTTGCACATACCCAAGATGGTATCATGGCCAAGTTGAACCGCAATCCTTCGCTGGTCTGGAGTCCAGTACGTCCATACAATGACGGGATATCCCGGCCTGATCCAAGCGGGGTCTATTGTGATACCCAGGTCTCTGAGTCCGCTGTTCTGCTTTGGCGGCTTGCTGGTGTTGTAAACACTCGGGCTCGAGATCTTGAGTACCTGGGCGGATTGCTTGATGTGACTCGCCACGGGCTTCATCTTCATCAGATGGTCCACATCATGATTTACAAGAACAGCCTTGATGTTATAATCGGAGATAATGTGCAGATACGCCGGGATATCTTCGTTCAGTCGGTTCTCCGCAAGGGGCGCCATGGGGATGATGATGGCTCCAAGGCTGATGCAGGCATGCACAGCAAACACAAACTCCTCAGAATGGGTGTACATGAGAATGACGTGGTCTCCAGGTCTAACCTTGACCTTGTTCCTCAGATACATGGCGACCGCCGCGACCTTGGTGTCAAACTTCTTCCATGTCACACCCTTGCCCTCTCTGCCCTTACCATCGATGGTACAGTAGGCGAGTTCTTCCGGCTGGCGAGCAACACGCCATTGGATAAGGTCAGATATGCAGGAGAAGTTGTTCAGAGGGGTCGAGGTTCGGTCATCCATAACGACTTCCCGTCTGTCAACTCCAGAGTATTGCTTATCTGCGGGCAGCAGGAACTCTGCCCGCGAGTCTGATGCCATCGGTGACCAGATGCCACCAATGGGATCAACTCCAATAGGGAGGTTCAACACGGCGTGCTCCACGCCAAACTTGACGTGTACGCATGGGAGGTTTCCCAGGTCGAACTCTCGCCGGCACACCATATTTCCGATTTCGCGTCGTCCGTTCTTGACGACCCTCGGGAGCGAGTTTGGTGCCGTGATCATAACACAGTACACCCGCAGGTGGTGCTCCGACATGAGAACCTCCATACATCGCTCAGCCAGTGACTCGAGCAAAGCTGTGTCGGGTTGTCGGGGGGGACCTCCATTTGTGAGAGGAGCTGTAGATGCGGCTGCTGATTCGAGTACAACCACCGGCAGATGTTCATCATTGACAAAGACATCGAATGCCGAGCAATCGTATATCTTGGGCACCTTTTTTACAATGCTCACGACAATGTGCTGCACGAAGAAATGGCGATACTCAGCTACTTCGTGGCCATGTTCAACCCATTCGACCCTTTGCCGGATACGGTCCTCGTAGAGTCCGAGGATGAAGAGCTTGCCCTCGATGACCGTGCCCAACAATCCAGTCCTGAGAAACTCGGGCTCTACTGGTTGCGGCGTAGGATCCCCCGAGTCGAACTTGTAAGGGCGGGCGTGGAAGATGAGCTCAGTTTGCTTAGGTTGCGCCCAGAACCCCCCCGACAACGAAGGCGAGTCGACCCAGATTTCGCCTACCGAACGGGGAGATGCCAGCAGGCCCGTCTCGGGGTCAACCACAGCAAGCGTGGCATCTGGGATGGGATATCCGAAAGCTCCTACTCTCACGAGCTCTAGGTCATCTGAACTTCGCTTACGAGCCTCGTCGCCGAAAGCAACGACCACAACCTCATTGGTCTTGAGGGCTTCTCGGTCCAGAAGAACCTCACCAAGTTCCTTCTTCGAACCCTCTTCGGTAGTTGTAGCGTCGCCTCCACCTAAGAGGCTGCCAAATCCGTTAGAAGGGGCCGACTTCTCCAGTTCCGCCTTCTCGTCATCGGTATCGGTATCGGTATCGGATTCGACATCGAGCTTCAGGGGGCAACCCATGCGCTCCTCGCCCCCTAGCCAGTCCCGGACGCTGATGACCATGCCACCATGCTCGGGTAAACACAACATAGGAGCCACCACTTCGCGAGCCCGAGGGTTCCTAAGAGGCCGTAGCCATCGGTCCGCCAATACTTCGTGGAACCCGCTGTCCACGGTGAGGGTATCAATCAGACAGAGCTTTATCGACTGGAAGTTTGGTTCCACTCCCTTCTTGAAGTTCCGGGTTATCATTGGTTCTTGCTGATAGTTGTAGGCAGCTCGCTTGAGTCCAGGGTAGTCGGCGACCATGACAGTGGCCTTGTACTTGGTGAGAAGGTGGGCGTAGAGACCAGGAAGGTCAACAGCTGTTTTATCAAACCAGACGGTTGTGTGTCCACCATAGATGGTGAGCAGAACGCTGAGAATCATACCAATGCCTTGGCGGGGATCTAGGTACGAGACCAGAATCTCGCTACTGGCACCGCCGCCGATCAGCCGACCGTTCTTGTCGCGGAGAGTAGGGTTGAAGGTGTCTCCTGGCCTATTGCTAGGGATTGTAGAGATGACGGCGCTCAGGCAAGCCATCTGATGCATAATCGTTCGGTGGCTCAGAACGACACCCCTCGACTCGCCGGTTGGGGCTTTAGAGAATTCGATGTAAGCCAGATCAGGGACCTTCAACAAGGGGATATCGTCCTTCTTTTTTGCGTGAAAGGAACCGAAATCGTTTGTCTTCCACCATTCGACGCCCTTGGGCCAGGTCAGCTTTTGCGACGTAATATCTCGCTGGAAAGCCTTGAGGTTATTGTCTGTTGTTAGTGCAAGGTGTGCCTGTGTCGAAGTGAGGATGTGATTGAGTCGCTGATAATCTTCCAAGTCATTGATAGGCACTGCAACGACGCCAGCGACAAAACACCCGAGCATTGCGATGGCAAAGTCGATGACTTCGGAATCTCGATAGACTAGAGCCACTCGATCGCCGCGGTACAACGAGCTCTTGTCTCGGATGACTTGCGCAACCTTCTCAGCCCTCGCAGCCAGCTTATCCCATGTAATCGAGGCGGTCTCCTTGCCCTTGCTATCTAAAACCCAATATGCGGGCTTCTTGCCTATTGTCCGGCCTCTGTGTCTCAAGACGGCCGCGATGTTGTCAAACTCGGACATTGGGGTTGAATCGTTGTGGGGATCTTGAATTGCGAAAGGAACGTCCCGCGGCTCCAAGGGTAGCTGATATTCGAGGACTTCGGGAGGAGGTAGATCGCTCGCCGTGAGCATTGGGGGCGCCATCGCGGCTGTCGGGGAAAACGCGTCACTTGAGGAATACCGTTGCTGGGGGGCTCCATACTCGACTCTTTGGCCCTGCTCGTAATGCTGCTGGCCAGCAAAGTCGGAGAAGTAGCCCTGCGAGTCTAGGAGTGTGGTCGTGCGCTCATCGTACGCTTGCTGCTGTTGCGGAGGCGGCTGCTGCGGAATGACATGCGCGGCTTGCTGCTCAGGCTTGAAAGCGTAATCGTCTGTCATCATGGTACCGGTCCGGGTCGTCGGGTCAGTGTGAGAGGGGGAGAGAAAGAGCGAGTCTCTATGAGGGCCTGCTGGAGGCGCCGACAACATTGAGCCCCCGGGGCGTAGCAGAGAGGCGGGATGCGAGTCCGGTGAGGCCTGTGATCCTGCAGGCGGACCATACGTCATGGCCGGTTGATAGATGGGAGAATCGGGGGTGTCGGGAATGGGGCCGCTGCCGAGGACGGCGAATGCAGCAACGCGGTGTCCATCGCTCGAGGGATGCGTTGAGCTGTCGGGAGAATGTATGCGCAGGCCAGACTGGGGCTCAGAGGCCTGCGTTGCGACTTGGGCTGGGGGAGGAGAGCCGAGAAACTGGGAGAATAGTTGGGTTCGTCGCTTCTGGTATCTACTCGGTGCATTCGGCGGTCAGTATGCGATCGCGGGAAGAGCGGAGAGGAAGTCACTCACCCCTTCTGTGTGATATCTCCCTCCTAGATAGCAGACAATATCAGTTAGAATCCGTGATGCAAGAGAACTGGTCGAGCGCATGGGATTTGGTGGTCGATGGGAAGAGAAGGAAGGGACGGTGTCGTGGTGTTGGACTCCGGCATCATGGGATTTTGAGGAACGACAGGGCATAGTTTAAACGCACCTCGAGCTCGCGATCCAGCTCCTGGAGCCTTTCTTGAAGCTCTGGATTGAGTTCGGCCATGACGGGAGATTTGGCGACGTCGGCCGATGGAGGGACGGGAGGTTCTGTATCAGAACGGCGGTTAAGGTGGGTTCAGAAATTGGATCTCAACCACGGTTGTGAGATGAGGACTCAACGCCAGCGAAGAGTCTCGTGACGTATGTCGAATCCTTTGGGCGGTGGTAATGGTCTTTGTCAGGTTTCTGTGCCTCAACTGGCGGCAGGAGCGCGCGACACCGTTGTGCTCTGTAACAAGGCGGGGAGCCCCTGCCTTGGTTGGGTAGTGTCGTCTCAGTTGGGTTTGGTGACTTGTCATATCTTGTGCGGGACGGGACCTGTAACACAGCATTAGAGGCTCCTTCCTGCCCTTGCGAGTGGGAATACGTTCAACCAACGGCAATGAAGAGGGGAAGGGGTGCACCCGGCCGTCCTTGCCCTCTCCCCACTTCACCCTTCACTGAAGGTGCCCAAGAGCCGCTAAAACTCACCGGGCCGAAGGGCCATCTAGCGCCCATGGGAACCCGGGAGTTTGTGCAGTTATTACCCCTGGAACTTGTTCCAGGTCGTTGGTTCAAAGTTGAACAATCAAACGGGGACGTCAAGGGACAGACAGAACCTAGACGGAGTGGAAGGGGCAAGATTCGATTACCTCGATAAAGCCGAGGTCCCTAAATATGAGCTGTAGGATGCTTGATAAACATGGAATCGGCTGCATGTATGGAATACACTTATTTTCACATGTTAGGCATTCTGGTTCTAATAGGTAATCCATCGCACGATGTCCGTCTCTCCATCGAACAACATGGACACACTCAACCCGGGTTTTCAATTCTCGTCCTTTTGCCTACTTAAATATTAGCGACGACAAAAATAAATGATTAGGTCTCGGCTTCTGAATCCAAGGGTTTAAATACCTCTACTTATCGATCGTGGAGGTAATTTACGCCTTGGAGATGGAATATTTGATGTTGTCAACCCAAAAACCCCTTCCTCTCAAGAATCTGGGGACGTCATGACCACCAGAACTTTGGGGCCGGAGATATTCGTTCCGCATTCCGGACCCACAACCTATCCATATAACTCGCCATTGAATAAAAACTTAGACACAGCGGATGGATATCTACACCTCAAGGTGCCATCTCTCTGCAAGATGGTGATGAACTAATTTTCCACAACTCTGCCAAAGCGCTCTGCTGTCAATATTTTAGCTCCTTTCAATGCCAGATTGATGCTCCTGAGAGTGGTCTGGCACAAGAAAAACTCTCCGGTAGGGTAAGTCAAGTCTCCTTCTACTCCTTCATCTTGCCCACCCCCCCTTTCTATGATGAGAAACGCATACACAGACCTGTTCTGAACAATCAACGTTGAAAAAAATGTTTGAGCTCCTGATCGAAACTCTTTCTACTCCCTTTCATCTGGTACCGCTTGCTCGCAGTGTTCGGTTGAACTGACCAGCAATAATAGTCTCGCTCAACGACACCGCCATGCTATTTTCGCACCTCGCTCCCACGGACTTGACTTGGCCAGTGCCAGGTCTTTGGTGTTCGGGGCTCAAGTCAACAAAGATAGACCAAAGCACCTTTGTGACAGCAGTGACGTTTTGGGATTGACTTGGTTTCCCTTGACACTCACACTCTAAAGCATCTCTCCCGAGAACAAAGCTGTGGACAACAAAAAGATAATGTGGCCTAGATACAACTTTTACTCACTATATATAATAATATCATCCTCTTACCGTACCTGATCTTTCGCTTTTGAAAACAAGTTCATTGCTCTTCAGCTCTCGACCAACAAGTCATCATGGAAACAAACCACACTTCAGGGCCTTACATGCCTGGCACTCTTGCTGCTGACCAGGCGAGTTTCTTGGCTCACACGAATGAAGGCCAATTCCTCCCAGCCCAAAATGCGCCACACGACCCAAATCAGCAACTCGACTTTGACGGATTCTCATGGGATGACAACACAGGATTTGGTGATATCCTCCAGGACCTAGATGCCGAGTACCAAGCAGATCAACAAACCCTCTCTCAACTCGAGCTTTCAGTACAGCCACCACTTCTTTCGCAACCACAACCACCGCTTCTCCCTCAACAGGCTCTACCGAATGTACCATCGGCCCTCACAATCCCCTCCGCACTATCCTTTGCACCTGGCCCGACGACTAAGGTGACTACCGGCCATGACAACAGCCAGGTGGTCGATTCAAATGGCGAACGAAGTACGGCTAAGTTGCCCCAGGGGCGATGTGAGTTGGGACAACCATGTTTCCCCCTCCCCAGGGACAGTGTTTGGGAACGCCGCGAGCTGGAAGGGACGCAACCATTCCCGGGGCATGCGGTCCCAGCGCAGCCACAGCTTGTCGAGATCCAGGGGCAGTACTTTCAACTGTTTCCAGTTCAACTGTCCCCTCAATACGGGCCAAACACAGCAGTTCCTCCAACAGCAATGGCACCATACCCCCCAAATGTTGCATCCAGAAATGGCAACACCGGAAGATCTCCCCCACGCCGCAGTCCTCTGAGCAGTGAGGGCGGCCTCGATTACGAGAGAGACCTCTGGGATGCTTCGGCACCTCGAGGCACTTATGTTCGTTGCAACCGGAAACTCACCAAGCTTAGAGACCCCAAGTGCGATCCTTCACTCACGTACCAGCAGCCCTTTAGTTCAATTCCGCCATGGGGCAGGTCAACCGACAAGAACCCCTACAAATTCACCTACACGAGGGATGGACAGTGGGACCCAAAGATCGAGCTCGACGCCTCAGATTTGCATTACTACATCGAGAACTGTCCTCGCTCGTTGCAGATCTGGCTTCAGCACTGCCCAGCCCAGTGTAACCATCGGATGAGTGTCTCCGCCCGAAAGTGTCGATGGAAGCATTGTCCCGTCAAGCGCAAAACCATCCAAGCAGGCTGGATGCGCGTCTCCTTTGACGAGTTCCCCAGGCTGACCAGCGGGGGCGACCGAGACCCTTTCAAGGTTGCGGGCGCAATGCATCTCTGGTGCTTTGAGCAGTGCTTGGATCCCCTCCCTCTCCTCCTCAACAAGACGCTCTACCCGGATAAGCGCGAATTTCCGAGGGAGCTCAAGAACCCAATGGCTCTTGTGCGAGAATCAGATACAGGGATGATCGAGGGAGCTTTGAAGCCCTGGATAACCGATCACAAGACGAGGCCCAAGGCCGACATCCCTCGAGTCCACAAAGACTCTTTATCGTATACACTGATCAAGTGGCACGTTGACCACCAGGTCGACGCCCGCCACAAAACTCGAACACGGCGCAATGCAAGACGACACGAGGAGGAAAGGAGGACCCAGGACGTGCACATGGGTGACCTGTCACTCTTCATGTCCTCGACAGCACGCGGGACGGCAAGGATAAGAAAACAACAAGAGCTGGCGAGGGTCATTCTTGAAGAGCATGGGCAGTTGGGGAAGGCCGAAGATTGCATCCGCGTCAACACCGACACAGAATCGCCCGGCAATAACACGCCTGCTGCACCCCTGATGGCTGACGGGAAACAATATGCGATGCCAAATCCCATAGCGCCCGTGGACCTCCAAGGGTTGGAAGACTTCTTGAAGGCGCCAACTGACAACTTTCAGGGGCAAGAGACACCACTTGATTTCCCAATGGATGACTGGGGCTTGGCCAATCCCCTTGAGGGAACCCAACCGCTTGTGCAAGACTCCGTCGCATTGCTAGGCATGCCACTACCACCTGGGTTTGGCATGGATGCACTGTCGCAGCCACAGCTTGATGCGGTGTCCAAGACTGAACTATCAGTCTTTGAGCCCGGAAAGAGCACCTGGGAGGAGACAAAGGCGCTGAGTGGCGAACCTCCAAGCATCCCCCCTCTATCAGCTGCAACCTCAGCAACCAACTCTCCCATCAGGGACCTCAAGCCCCCATCTCCAGCCAAATCTGGCGTCGAAGTAACCGAGAAAGGCAGCCCCCAGGCCAGCTCATCGCCCTCACGCAAGCGTCGGCGCAGTGAGGAGGACGAGGATGAGCTCGAAAGCCTGTTTGAAGACGATCCCCCCTCCAAGAAGTCACGCACCTCACCTTTGCCCTGAGTTTCCCGGCTGTAGGCGGGGTGACGAGGGCGCAGAACTGAGCAGAGGCAACCACGTAGGGCGCGCAGAAGTCGCCCAAACCTGACCCATCCAAGCATGCATGACCCAACCAAGTGGTGGACATGTCTGCATGATAGAACCCTTTGGTAAAGGAGGAGTTGGAAGACTCACGGGGCGTCCTTGGGGTGTCTTGATGGGAATGTTGCTCCAAGTGGAAGCAATAGACTCGCATGTTTCCTACTCTCTTCCTATTTCTCTCTCAATACCCTATCTAACGAGTCTGCTGAAGCTCTGGTTAGATGTCTTCGTTTAACTCTTCCATCTTGTACAATCGCTTTCAAGTATATTGAGCGTCATAGCATAGCAAGCGCATCCATATTTTAGACTAGATAGACTTGTTTCCCGAATACCTACTACTATAACTAATGTCTTTCTCATCAGTAAAAGTCACCTTCCTCTTTCGTCAGTTCCAGTGCAAGTGCAAGACAAGTCCTATCCACATGGGGACACCGGGTCAGAGTTGAGCTCGATCTCCAGGGCGCAAGGAGTCCGGCCAGTGTGAAGCCGTGTATCGACCAGTCCTTGGTATCGCGGAGGCTGAGAGGGGCTGAGGAGAGAGTCTGTGAGCGAACAGACAAGGGGGGGCGTGCCGTAGATCGAGTTGGCTAACAGGATAGATTCTAGAAGGTGCCCGGTTTAGGCCAGTTGAATGTCGACACACAAAGATTCCCGTCTGTTGGCCGTGAGCCCTGGCCACCGCACTGCCGTCTGTAGATCGTCCGGGTCAAGCCACATTCGCCGGGTATGCAACTCACTGTTCAGCCCAAGATCCAGTTCGTGAGATTCGGAATAACCCGAGGGCATTTTTTGGGACCCTACTTCGTCGGTAGGCAGGCAGATGAATCCACTTGATGAATCGATAGTACGTGTAAAACCTCAACGAGCCGGACTGCAGCCTGGCTGCATGACCAAAAGGCCACAACGTGTAAGCCGTCCACGCCCCGACCCCCCC
>JABFFI010000884.1:0-16953 GCA_013623725.1 Fusarium robinianum | reverse complement strand
CTCTCTCTCTCCCTCTCTCTTGCTATAGACTTTCTGTCCTTACTTGGTGATCCTTGGATTCTGGACCTCCGAGACTCGATCTTCGTTCCGATATTTCTACCCTCGATCAAGCGACAAGTAACCTGCTTCGTCAACTCTTCTTCCACCGTTCTTGCGCGTGTTGATTGTCCTGCTTTCCTGCCAACTGCCGTTCCTCCGACGACATTCGAGACCCGAGACCCGGTGACTTCTTTGTCCTCCCTCGTCTTTAGACGCCTTCGACTCGATTAGTTGTCGCCGCTGTTATTTGCGCGCCCCGAAAAGCCCATGAGTAGTGCCTCTTCGACGGCTGCCCAAGGAGCTGTGCGGTCGCGACGTCAACTTCCCTTGATGGGTACACTATGATTTCTATGCAACGATCTCTCTCTTCACCTGTTCGCTTTCACGCTTCTCCCCGTACGTCTTGCTCCGACGTCGTCTCCTGTCCAATCCCGCCCATCTATTTTCCTATAAAAAGATCATTAGACATTGCTCCGACCTTTTCAGCCTTGACCCTTCGTCCTTTGTCTGTCTCGCGGTGCTGATGACCTTCGTTCTTCCTACAGCCGTGTCACCCACTGTCACGCAAGATTCGACGTCGCCCGCCCCATCCCTCGATATCCATGTGCAACCTCCTCGACCCCGTCAATACCGCGCCCCGAGCCCGAGCCCACGCCCCGACGCGACGCAAAACCTGCCGCTACGACGCTGCGACGACACAGCCCGTCGAGGCCATGCCCAACAGCGCTCGCCAGCCATGTCTTCCCGGAAGCCCATCGTGGCACAGCCGAACATGCCCGGCCAGCCCAGCCCACGACATGGTCCCGGCGATCTGCCCGTGAAACCCGCCGTCGCCTCGGCCGACCCCGTCCCCAAGACCTCATCCAAGTTCCCCAAGCCCCTCATACAGGACGTGTCCCAGTACACCAACCCCCATCTTACCCCCGACAATGACAGCACTACCCTCGAGGAGCTTGCTCATCTCGTGCGACTCTCCAAGTACCAAGAGCGCAAGCGCGCCAACACCCGCCTCCGTCTCCAGAGGAGTTTGGTCTCGACGGCTCTGAGTGCCCGTCTGACCCGTTGTGGTGAGATTGCCCATCGCAACCTCGTCGACAGCTTCCGCAAGGACGACAAGGAGAATTTCGCCGCCCTCTACAGTGCCATCCACGATGTACGCAACAGCTGCGACGAGATGCGTCGCTATGCCCTTCTCGACCCCGAGATGGAGGCTCTGGCCTCGTCCGGCATTGGCTCTTCGGAGAATTTGGATACGCCGACTAACTCGGCAGCTGCCTTTGGTCCCCTCAAGTCCATCACCCCCTTCCTCCACGACATTTCCGCTTCTGCCCGGGACACGTTCCTTGACTTCTTGACACAGCTCCGCACGAACCCAGACTATTTGGCTACCCGTATATGTTCCCTGTCCAGCGCCGAGTTAAAGCCCTTCTTGAGTTTCCACAAAGGTTTGGAGCCCGTGGAGTCCGTACTTCCCTTCCATGGCCGATCAGCCGCCAGATCCCACGCAAGCGCGTCCGGGAGAAGCAGCACCGCCGTGGATATCGAGCGACTCTTGTCCTTCCAGCGCCACGATCCCCTCTCCATCCTTATTCACACCTGCTTCGCGAACTCTGCCGGACCCGACAGCTCCGAGGACCAGCGACGAACCGAGATCTGGGCAACCGCCCTAGCTCGCCTGATTGCCGAGCCCAAGTCAACCGGTGAGCACTTTCTCATCTCCGTCCTCAACATCTGGACCGCCATGCGAGATTGGTCAGGCAAGTCAAACATGGAGTGGTACCTCATGAAGATCCTCGAGGACGGTGCCTTTCTCCTGGATCGGGCTGAGGACCAACATGGCACTCGGTTCAACCTATCGGATTGGAACCATTCGGACGAAGTCGCTGCCAAGGAGTTTTACGAGAGGGCCGTGAACCAACTCTTTGAGTTGGTTGACGACGACGACGCTACAGGCATCCCTGAAGGACTCTTGGAGCTTGGCAATGCTATCCTAAAGAAACTCGACAACAAGTATGTGGAAAACACATCCCGATGGTTGGTTTGGAGATGCCTCTTTTTTGTCTTCCTCCTGGGTGTTATCATTCACCCCGAGTCCTATGGAATGCTGGCGGAGTATCACATCACTCCCTACGCCCGCGAAAAGATCCTCAAGAAGGTTGCCATGAAGGCCCATGAATACGTCTCCAGTATGTGGAGTGGAAAGCCATCGGCGACTTGCGTCCCCGTGGAGGTGCCACCCAAGATCAAGGGCCATGTGGAGAGCATTCTTGCTCGATTCCAGGGATCACAATCCAAGGTACCGGCTGCAAAGCTCTTGCCCGCCAGGTCCATCACGTCCCTGAGAGAAACCATGGAGGTGCACCCGTATTTGGTTATCAGTCCAGCCGACTTGGTCACTCTGGTCAACGCAATCTTCCCAGAGAGGAGGCCGCAATCAGCTGCGTCGGGCAGCTTCAGATCAGGCCCGGCTTCCATCTCCGGCATGTCGGCCATCTCTCAACCGATCTCGATGACGAACCAGAGGAACAACTTCGAAACTGCCTCGATTATCAGCACAAGTGCGTCGTCCGTGTTCAGCGATGCGACTGCCTCTCGGGATGGCTTCATGGACGAGCAGACCTCCATGACGCCCCAGCGATATTCTCCTCCGTCGATGGACCCGGATATGCAGAAGCATCTCAGCAAGTACGAGGATGACGGTTACCGTCTGCGACTGGCCCTCCATGAGATGACACAGACCCTTGGGCCTGATGTTGCTCGTGGTTCATGCCATCCCTGCAAGGAGCGATGGGTGGTTCTCTTTATCTCGTCCGATGGAAAGAGTCTGTCTACGAACATGACCTTTGATCCAGATGATGAACTTGACGATGAAGAAAACTCATCCAGTACCGACACTGACGAGGAGGACGCACCGGACGGGCCGGAGCTCGACAAGGATTACCATCAGCTTCGGGACTCAATCCTGAAGCTTGTCGAGGACTACGAGATTCCCCGCAGTCTCGAGCCCGAAGGAGGGCGGACTCAGCTCAGCAATCGCGCCTCGGGCCTCAAGCGCTACAAGTCGAAAAGCAAGATAATTACGACTGAGAGGTCTATGGCCAGCCGCAATCCGTATAGGAAGCAGACCAGCACTGGAAGTAGTCAAACAGGACCTGGGTCTGACAACAAGCGAGAGGCTCCCTCTGACACACAATCAACCCCCAAGAAAGAGCAGCCTGAAGCAGTGCTGATCACCATGCTCAAGGCGGCCTCCGCTCAGTCCAAGGCACTGGCCGATTTCGTTTCGGCACACCAGTACTGGAAGACGCTCAACCAGTTGAACGCACTGGAGTCACCTTCACTTCGCGAGAACGGCTTCGCGGTCCTCGTCAATATCTTCTCTCGGGGTCCCAGGGATTCCATTCGGCGGTCAGCATCTGCTATTGAAGAGTATGATGCCTGGTTGGTCTGGCTGAAACAGAGCCAGGAGCGCCACGAGGGTATCATCGATCAGATGATGAAGCGGGTGCGAGCCGTGCGTGACAAGATGTGGTATGTTACAGATGTCCGCAACTCGAAGGAGTATGCCCACAGCCGCGACATCTGCCAGGCGCTGAAGACGATGGGCATGCCACGACGGTGGAACTCCTTCCAGCGAAGCCGGGCGAATATGGCTCGGGGGCCAAACTCGTCTTACCTGTACCGTACTGAATCTCAAATCATGGACTTGCTGGCCGCTTCAGAAGAACAGGGCGGGCCCAACAAGCTCAGCGATGATCAAGCCGAGACAACGCACCTCTGGCTGCGAAAGTGCGGCATTGAGAATTTCTGCCGGGGCGAGGAGAGAATCCACCGATTCTGCTGCGAGGTGGACAAGTGCATCTCTAAGCTCGTAGGCGAGACGATTCGAGAGGCGCCGGTTCTGTGGTCCAGCGAGCTTTACAAGCGCGACAAGTTGGGATTTGATCGTATGAGAGCAAGAGAGCGGGAGCTTTCATGGGCGGGAGACGACTCTGGCAGCATCATCAGCGACCACGACCGGAAGTTTACTACATCATCAACGGCATCCGGTCGGCCTACAGCCTTCGCTAGGGATCTTAGGGCGCTGTCAATGCACAATCCCAGCCAACAGTCTCTTGATTCCGTACGACAGAGCTTGCCACGAGCCAGCTCCGCTCTGTCGGATATTCTGGATGGACAGGAGTACTTTGACCGAACCTCGCCGGTCCACGCTGTCGATGCGTCCAGTACTTTCTGGTCACCGTTCCAACCGGTCATGTCTTCAAGTTCTGGACCGTCTCGGGGCTACTCACCCACAACGAGCTTGACGAACGTCTCGACAACCTTCTCACACCCCCTTCATGGTACTACGGCATCGACGTCAAGCTACTCGACAGGGCGCCCAGGCACATCGGCGTCCTCGAATGAGACAGTGTTCCAGCATCAGCGTGTAGATGATGAGAAGATCCGCTTCCTCGGCGAACTCAAGCAATCCCTCACGAGTCTCCTGCTGTCCGATCTCGGAAACCAGGTCTTCTCGCGAGGCTCGGAGACGGATGGCTGGTTTGAGAAATTGGGCCAGCAGTGCATTGTCCGGAAGGATGCCATGGACCGCAGCGCTCGGCGTCGATCCGAGATCAAGGAGAAGCGCAGCTCGGGCAGGCCGAGGGTCATTGAGAAGAAGAAGAGCTTTGGCAACCTGCGCGGGGCTGGCGAGTCGACGGCGGAGCGGCCGACAGATACCACAGAGTCGTTGACGTCTTCGGTCAACAACGAGGCGGCAGGGACAAACGATTCGACGCCACGACTCTCGGCAGTGAAAGATGAAAAGTCCGAGTTCCCGTTCAAGAAGGCGTACCAGCGACTGCTGAATATGTTCTGCGTCCACCCTAACCCCTACGCAAAGCTCAATGCGCTTTATGAGCTAGAAAATCTCATTATCGCGGCACTGCACTCGAGTGGACAGAAGAGGCCACGATGGAACCGTTCCGATGCCGGTTCGAGCGTTGTAGTGGAGGAGCATGGCAGCAACGCTCGTCCGACGCCGTTGGAGGGAACGATCGACAACGTCAAGGAACGCCGATCTCAGGCGTTTCAGTCTCAGCTCGCGACGCCCTTCTTTGGTCCTAGACAAGGCACATCCGAGACGCGGTCCGTGATTTCTGGCAGCGCCGCGAACACGGATGCCATTACCAAGGAGCTGCAGACTCTGTTCCGGGAAGCTTCGATCCGGCCCAAAACCCTCTTCCGCGACCTGCAGTTCATCGCCTCGTTTGTGCCACCCTCGGTCCTTGACAAGCAAGAGCGAGGCAAGGCGTTCTGGAACACGGCACTGGCTGCCCTGAAGCTCAAGTACGAAGTCTGCCGGACCATGGTAGAAATGGCAGATGAGGTCGTTGCGGCGCATACACGTGTGCGTAAACCTGGTGATGGCCCGTTGACATCGGACGCGACACCATCGGCCACTGGCACACCCCCGCCTCCGTCTACGACATACAAACTAGATGACGCGGGCAAGATGTGGGCGATCACTGCCAAGGAGGGCTTCCCAACTGCGCAGCGCGAACTGGCCCTATTCTACCTCTCGAACCCCGAATACGTTGAGCGGACGACGCTTCCGCTCTCGAAGCCGCGAGAGGTGTTCAAACAGACGGTCATGGACAAGTACGGCCGTAGGAGCGGCGGGCCCGGCGGCGGCGGACACGGGCTCGGCAATGGAGGAAGCGGTGCCCGAGGATCTGGGGGAGTCGGCGCCGGGGATGGCAAAGGCATCAGCGGCAAGGAGAGCGACGTGAGGAGCGACCCTGGGCTGATGTGTGTTGCCGTTCACTGGATGGAGGCAGCTGAGCATGGAGGCGACGAGCTGGCGACGAGCTTCCTGCGACAGAACGAATTCATGGGGCGATGAGGTTTCTTATTATCCAATTATACCCACAATGTTTTCTTTGCTTTGGCTCGGCGGCGTCCATCATTGGAGGGATAAGTGAGCCCTTTTTTGTCTGTTTGTTGGATGTCGAAGCATTCTAGCGGGATGTTGTTGAATGTTGGATGACCTGGAGAGGAGGAAGCGATCATGTTGTTTCAAAGTCATGTTGAATAGACGGATGCATAGCTTGGATGGGTTCTGTTTTGTTGTTGTTTTTGGTTTGATACGTGTGTTGGATTTGGGTCATTTTCTTTTTTCTTGCTTTGTTTGTTTGCTGTTGCTCATTTTGGAACCGTCTCAGATTTATGAGAAAGAGTGGAGGATATACCAGGATTTATGTGATGAGTATATATATACGATACTGTCTTTTGAGGCGAAATACAGAGCGAGGATTTATTGTTTGTTGATGATGCAAGTACAGTGTGCCAAGGGTTTAATCGTGGTGAAGGATGAGTGAAGTCACACTGTCTAGGTACTTGCTTCATTTCAGGTTTCATGCTCGCAACATATTGCACCAACGCCCAGCCACCAGCCCTGATAATCTGTTCCGTTTTCCAGCGGGTTGTTCACTAATTCTTTAGGTGTTGGTAGCCCGGGGCTGGCTTTGGTGGAGGCGTCGCCTATCGAATTGAATTGCAGGGCATGGATGCGTGTCAGACGGGCGGGCAGGCTTGGCGGGGGACGACAGGTGGGCGTTGTCCGGGCTGAGCTGAAGTAGGTACCTAGGTACCTGAGGGATAGAGCTCTGCCCGGAGAGGTAGGTACGGAGACGGAGAGAAAGGCTGCGACTGCCGACTCAGCAGGGGTGCACAAGCTTCATTTCACCTCCTTCATCACACAATCAATCATCCAACAAGTACGGACCTGAGTAAATAATCTACGACGGGCCAAATAATTCATTGGGTGAGACCATGATTCCTGCACGCACAAGTCGAAATATTGTACCCTAACTGAAATCAATACCCAGCGCGCTCCCCATCTCCCGCCACCCATCTGTCTGTCTGTCGCTCACTGGGGGACTGTCTGCCTGGAGTCCGCTGCCTGTTGGATCAACCAGGATATCCACCCAGCATACTGAGAACGGCCTCTCTCTCCCCTGGCTCGCTTGCCTGCCGCTACAATTCTTGGTTTGCGCCTGGTCTAGTCAAGTGACGGTGCAACAAACAGCCTATTGAAACGGCGAGTATAAAAGTAGGAGGGTTACTCTATTCTACCTTTCTTTCCACACGACAACACCTCAAGTTTCAATCATCTCGACTCTGGGTTAGCAGACACACAACCACGCCATGGCCGATTCGGATATCGTCATGGCCAACAGCGACGGCAATGCCACGGCCTCTCCTGGCACGCCGCCTTCAAGCTGCCCCTTCAAGAAGACGCCGCTCGAGGTTCTTCTGCGCATCTCCTACTATCTCAAAACCCCAGAGTTCGGTAACCTACGCCTCACATGTCGGTCCATTGAGCAATCTCTATACCACACCTTCACCAAGGAGTTCTTCTTCCAGAAGCAGTTTATGATACTCGAAGAGAGTCTGCAGGCCCTGATTGATATCTCCAAGAGCCGTCTCGGGCGTCACCTTCGGAGGGTGCAAATTGGCCTCGACATGCTAGACTATCCGTCCGGAGTACACTGGAACGCCACAACTCAGTTTGACCTCTTCTGCAAATACTCGGCAAGCCAGAGGACTCTTCTGAGCACAGGGTACCACCGCGACATGCTCGCAGAGGCCTTCCGTAACCTCCCGGATCTCGAAGACGTCGTTATCCGCGACTGTAATTCGAGGCGGCGGACCCGCGATGGACCCTATTCCGAATGGACTAGCTACTGTTCCACAACCATCCGGCAGAGGACAGGGAGCCACGTGAGGATGAGCAATTCGAGCCGTCGCGGCTTTTCGACCGAGGTCTTTGCTGCCGTCATGCTGGCGCTGGGACAGGCGGGAGCCACACCCAGAGGTATCGAGTTCATCTCGCGAAACCACGAGCACTTGAACGATCTGGCTTTCAACATTCCGTCTTACATGGAGGCTACAGTAGTTCCTATACTACAGAATCTCGAAAAGCTCCACATTGACTTGTCCATCTCAGTGGTGCCCGGGTCCTCCGACAATCACAACGCTCTTCCGACGCTTCGCAACCCATTGTTGGCCAACTTCCTCTCCCACACGAGAAACCTCAAGCACCTCCGGATCAACAACGACCACAGCGGGGGCGGATCGGCTACGGGGGGCATGCTTGCATGGCTGAGCCAGCCCAGCGATCCCCCGTCATCGACAGCTCAGACAAATTCCGATGTGCTGCCGCCAGCGCCCTCACCCCAGCTGCCCCGGCTCGAGGAGCTCAACCTTGGTATGATGGATGTCGAGGCCGGTTATATACTTGCTGTGGTTCGCAAGTTCGCCCCGACGCTCAAGAGACTGGTGATCTACAAGGTGAACCTCTTGAAAAAGCCTCCAGCTGACGCCATGGGCTCCCTGCCCAAGATCAACTTCTGGAGCAAGTTCCTGGAAAAACTCCGCGATATCCCTGGCCTGGACCTTCATCATATCTCGGTGGGAACCGTTCAACAGCAGTGGATCACCAGGCTGAACAAGTCCTTCGTCTCGTTCCAGGGGAAGAGGCAGTCGATGCAGTACACTGGCCCAGACTGGAAGCACTTTGTGGGAGAGATGATACCCAAGGTGGAGGTGCAATTCCCTCCCGACGACCCTGCCGTCGACGATAGTAGCGACGACGAAAGTGATGGTATTTGGGACCAATATGCACTTGATTTGTGAAAACGGGGTCATCTCCCCGGCGTTGCTGACTCAATTTTTTTGCCTACAGGCTCGGAGGACAACGAATTAGAAGAGGAAGAAGACGATGAAGACCATAACGACGATGAAGACGCCGAGGACAACTAATTATGTCCCAACCCCCAACGAACGACCGAAGCAGCGACGACAGCCTGCTATGGGAAATCACAGGAGATGTCGACGAGGCTTTACGGGATATGGGGAAGATGTGGCTGATGAGTTGGGGGTCTGGTCTAAGTTGAGACGGCACCTCGGTCTTTAGACGCGGTTGGTTAGGATGTATGGGAGCTAAGTTCTGGAACTAGTAGTTTGCCGGTCAAAGACAAATGTAGATATTGTCGACGATTGCTGGGCGTTGATGGATGGATCGCTTAATGTGGCCGCTTGCGTCTTGTTTTTCTCACTTTTGAAGTTATGGACCAATTTCTCTTGATATGATCACCATGTAAAACTTCTTCGTCAACTGAGAGTTTGATGGCCAACAGAGAGTTACGGGTTAATAGGATGAAACTATGTGGATGCATTCCAGTCCATCTCTTCGCTATGACAAGGAGTATCGCGTATAATACCAGTAAGTCTCGTCTCAGTCGACTCGCGTTGCTTCTGAATGAGTGGACAGGAGCGAGTTCAGCTGCTGTCAGCATCAGCCGTTTCCTGTAACAACTCACAACTCTACCAATTCATTCCTCCTTCCCAAAAATGCCTGCTCTCTCTGCCTAAAACTCCCGATACCAGAACCTTCCAACAATCTACACCGTATCTATCCCGCCCAGCCTCCGTCTTCATCTCCTTGCCCTCTGTGACTCAGATCCGTCCCGATTTCCCAGGCAGCAATTCCCCATCCAGTGGATATGAGCGGAGCCATCAATTAACCCACGTGATGTCGTGTGACGGACGTGACGGTCATGGAACCCCTGCTGGCGCGTGCTGGTGCCTAAAGAGGCGCGTTTTCTTGGGTGGGGAATGTGAAGGTGGCTTGCGTCTTTCAGCCTTGGGACCGGAGACCGGAGAGCTGGGGTGCAGGCAGGCGCGACCCCTAGGTGGATGGAAGGGCTCAAGGCACGCATGTACACTTGTCCGTCGGGGTCGGCTTCGAAATGATAAATTGGGAAGGAGCCCGCAAATGGACTTGCCTTGTCTCGACAGAATGCAGCTGCAACTCAAATCAATGGTTCTCAGTGTTTTGAGGTTGTACCCTACCCCGTGATAAACGTTTTTTCCCCCGTTGTTCCTTCTTCTCTTTCCAACCAAAAACTTGATTGTTTCTTTTCTCCATCTCCATCATCTCCTCTTCGCCCCCAATCGATTTTCCATCTCCTCTTGTAACGCGCGCGCGCCCAACAACAAAGTCCGTCCGTGGGCCTTGTCGCTCGGCGATTACGGAATCGGGTCAGCGCCTTTTGGGGGTTGTTGTCCCTACTAAATTATTGTTGTTGTTTTTGTGCTCCTGGTACCGCGCCGCAGATGTCAGCCCCTAATTTCATCTCCCACTAATAACCCCCAGCTCCAGGACCGTGTCTCGACTGCTCGTCTCAGCTGCTCAGCCGTCAGACTCTCTCTCACTTTCTCGTCTCATCCCCCAATCTCACCCTTCAACAACCAAAAATAAGCACAAGAAAAAACCACCGGTTGACGACGACAACACCGCCGTTGTCGCGTTGTGAGCGCCTCGCAGTTCGTTCATTCATCTTCACTCTCTTTTCCTCAGCCGGAAACTTCGCGCGCAGTCAACACAATGCCTCCTCGTCGAACTAGAGCTTCCGCGAAGGCGCCTGCGGACCCCCCCTTGGGTGGTTGCGCCATCGCCTTGAGCGGCAAGTTTGACGACTTGGGTCACAGTCACGGATCGCTCGAGCTGGTCATCCGCCAGCACGGCGGTTCTGTCACTAGGAGTGTCACCAAGACGACGACGCATGTTGTCTGCACCGAGGCTGAGTTTAACTATGGCACAACCAAGGTTGACGCCGCCAAGTCCAAGGGTCTCCCGCTGCTGAGCCCGGCCTGGGTCATCGACACTGATTCCCAGGGGAAGAAGCTCAACGCGGATGATTTCGCCTGGCCCACTCTCTTGGCAAGTGCCTCGTCGCAGCCCATGAGCGATGCCGATGGGACCGCGAGCGGGACCACTAACGGCACCGCAAAGGGTCCGAAGAAGAGAGCCTCCAAGTCCGATGACGAGGAGGAGGAGGAGGAAGAAGAAGAGGAGGAGGAGCAGCCCAAGCCCAAGCGTGCCAGGGCTGCCACGTCGAAGGATACCATGACGAAGGCTGCTGCTACCAAGGCTGCTACCAAGCCTACCACCACCAAGGCTGCCACCACCAAGGCCGCCGCGACAAAAGTTACGGCTTCCAAGGTCACCAAAACCACCAAGGCCACTGCAACTAAAGCTGCTGCCACCAAGGCCGCCACCGCCGCCGCCGCTGCTGCTGCTGCGACTGCACCTGCACCTGCCGCTGCGGCGCCAACTACCAAGGCTACCAAGGCCTCTGCCAGCAAGGCCCCTGCCGTCAAGGCTCCCTCAACAAAGGTCTCCAAGGTCAAGGCTGATCCGGTGAAGAGTGAAGCAGAGGATACCAAAGAGGAAAAGATAGTCGCCGAGGGCCAATTCATCAAGAAGAAGGATATAGCCATTCCTCTGGATGAGGGTTGTACTCTCCCCAGCTACCTGGTTCACGTCGACCCTGATACCGGCCTGATCTATGACGCCTCATTGAACCAGTCCAACTCGAGAAACAACAACAACAAATTCTATCGTCTTCAGGTCAGTACTCCGCGGATCACCTCGCTTGAAAATTGTTCTAAATATATCATAGATCTTGAAAGACCCCAAGGGCTCAACCTTCAAGACATGGTCTCGCTGGGGCCGTGTTGGTGAACATGGCCAGAGCGCGGTGCTAGGCAATGGCACCCTGGCTGATGCCATCAAGTTCTTCGAGAAGAAGTTCAAGGACAAGTCTGGGCTGTTGTGGGACAACCGTGGTGATGACCCCAAACCTGGAAAGTATGCCTTCGTCGAGCGAAGCTACAACGAAGACTCTGATGATGAGGATGACGACGACGACGTAAAGCCTGTCAAGAAGGAAGCCGACGAAGAAGAAGAGCCCGAGCCAGAGTGCACTCTTGAGAAGCCTGTCCAAGACTTGATGGAGCTCATCTTCAACCAACAGTACTTCAACGCCACCATGGCGTCACTCAACTACGATGCCAACAAGCTTCCTCTGGGCAAGCTCAGCAAGACAACCATTACTCGTGGTTTCCAGAAGCTCAAGGACCTTGCGGCACTGATGGACGACCCTACTCTTGCCGACAGTCAGTGGAGCATGACGGTTCCCAACGCGATCGCGTTCCTCTCTGACACCTACTACTCTTTCATCCCCCACGACTTTGGCCGCAACCGTCCGCCAGTCATCAGTGATGGTGCCTTGCTCAAGAAAGAAGTAGAACTCTTGGAGAGCTTGTCGGACATGAAGGATGCTGCCGACATCATGAAGATTGACCGCAAGGCACGCAATTCTGTCCATCGTCTTGACCGCCAGTTCCAAGGTCTCGGCCTTGAGGAGATGACTGTCCTTGATTCAAAGAGCCAGGAGTTTACAGTCCTTGCGAACTACCTCAACGACACTCGCGGCTCAACCCACCATGTCAAGTACCAGGTCCAGGACATCTTCCGCATCGAGCGCCGGGGCGAGACCAAGCGCTTCGACGAATCCAAGTTCTCCAATATCCAGTCTGATCGCCGCCTCTTGTGGCACGGCTCACGATGCACAAACTTCGGTGGTATTCTTAGCCAGGGTCTGCGAATCGCACCCCCCGAGGCTCCCGTGACAGGATACATGTTCGGCAAGGGTATTTATCTCGCCGATATGTCTTCTAAATCCGCCAACTACTGCTGCTCTTACATCTCTAACGGCCATGCCCTGTTGTTGCTCTGCGAGGCTGAACTTGGCGACCCCATTCAGGAGCTCACCCACAGCGACTACTATGCCGGCGAACATGCCAAGGAGAAGGGCATGCACAGTACCTGGGGTCAGGGTAGCACCGGTCCCAGCAAGTGGGTGGATGCTAGCATTGCGCACGAGAGCCTCAAGGGCATCAAGATTGTAAGTGTTCAGAGTGTACATGTCTTTCGTTCGACAGACGCTAACTGCTTCGATAGCCCGACCCCAATGTCAAGCCTGGCGCAACTAATGTCCGGGGCTCTTTGCTGTACAACGAGTTCATCGTCTACGACCTCGCCCAAGTCAAGCTCCGCTATCTCCTCCGCGTCAAGATGTAGAGGGCGAAACCGTTGTTGTGTTGCTGATGTCTACCAACGTGATCATCTCTGGCCAAAGGGCTGAGATTCGTCGATGTGATATCGTCTCTCGACTTGACCCGTCACACACCCCCTAGAGGGCTTTTGTCCTTTACCCTGTTTTCCGTCTAGTTCTCTGTTTCCGCGTCGGCGTGTTTGGAGTTTAGCAGGCAATCTAACCCAAGGAACACAAACGTGAAAAATCGGCGGCGGCGGCGCGCGCGAGAGAGCATCATCCATCATGCCTCATGACGTTGCCACGCTGGGGGCTTTGGAGTTTGTGTTTTTGGTTGGGGTGGTGTTCATTTAATCTGTTGTTTTTTATGGGGGTTGCGTGTGTTTTGCTTGTTCTACTGGTTCTCATTACTTTGATTTTAGCTGCATTTACTATGTGCCAAGATTCATACATGAATACACTCAAAACATCTACACCTTTCCCGCGTCGCGTCGTATCGCATCATCTGGGTATCGTTACCGAGTAGACCTTGTCACGCTGTCATGCCCATTTCCGTCTCCTTCGAAAGCCATAAAAAAAAAAGATAGTCCGCCCCCTGTGTTGTCCCCCTGTTGTCCCCCTGTTGTTGTTTTACCCACCCGGTAGATGTCTATGCCTTTTGCCCTCCCACCTCTTGCCACTGCCCGGATAGGGCCTGTTTGAGAAAACCCGCTGGCCTCCAAGGTTGTTGAAAACGTTGGTGCCCGCGTCCATGATTGACGTTTCAAATAGGGGTTTGCCGCCTTCGGTGGGCTGCTTGGTGCGTAGCTGATGATCGGGACCATCAGGGGCAGCTGGACAGAAGTTATTTATCCCCCCCGAGACGAGACTGTCGCTGCTCTGCTCTGTGGAGAGTTTGCCAAAATGTTGATCGCAAATGTCAGTCCCCAAGAGTCGTGTGGGTCGATCATGTAGATTGACCTAGTGATTGAGCTCGTTCGAGGTCCCGTAACGTTTCCTTTCTGGGCTCTCCAATCCCTAGCGCGTTACCAAATGCTCTCTTCCCGATCCTTGATCGAGTAGATACACGATAGATTCGGGTCGTCGGGATTCGGGTCATCGGCTCGGTCGGAATCGTCCTGTCGAGTTTCGGAGGTCGAGGAGAACCCGTACTTCTGGCTCCCACCAAGACCAAGCGGCTCTGAGATACTGGGTATGACCTCCTCTTTGATTTTGAAGATATTTCCTACGCCCCCGTACCGGCTGCGAGTCAGGCACCAACGCCGCCGTTCAGAGAATCAATCCCAAGCCAGTCGTTATTGGGCATCCACAGGTTCTGATCGAGCCCCATGCCATATTCGAGTCCGTCATCCACGCCGAATCCATCCAATCCCCCATCATACGCGTTGTTCAGCTCGGATATCCCAATCTCCGGTCGAGGGACGATTTCGGGAACGCTCGTGTTAGGTTTCGAAGGAACCTGGATTTCGGTGGTCGGTTGTACCAGGTCCGGAGAGACTTGACTCTCGGGAACCCAGGGGTCGGCAACGAGAGAGGGGGGGAAAGTCGAGTCCGTCATGGCAGCGATGACGCCTGGGGTCATGCCAAACTGGGAGGTGCCAGTCATTTCGTGATCTTCCGGCAAGGTTATGTTCTTCAGCAAGGTTTGCCGGCTGAGGCCATTGTCAAGGGCGATTCGGTTATGGGGGTCTGGAGTTGAAGAAGGCAGCCGAGATGTGATACCGTGGGATAATAGCCGTTCTAAATCAACCTTGATGCCCTCGGCTGTCTTCCCCTTGCAGCACGCTCTGATGGTTTGCAAGCAGACGCTGGCTCGCTCCATGACGGCCTCTACGTTGAGGTCGAACTTGGGTCCGTTGGTGTGGTATGCGTACGTTAGAACACGAGCACACTGGTAAGCACATATGGCAAGGTCCAGGTCTGTCACCGGCTTTGCGTTAAGCTTTTGCATCAGGGCAAAGATGTTGGCCATGGCCAGCGCGTGCTCGACGCACTGTCTTTGGCAGTGATCTATGAAGGCGTCGTCAAGGGTCACAAGTACAGCCCGTGGCAAGGCTTCGCGGAGACCACCGAGGGCAAGACGGTACAGGTCGCAGTGGCACTGGTGCCACCAGACGTGGATCATGATGAAGGCGCATATTCGAGGAGAGTAGGCACGCAGTCGCAGGGAGCTCTCGGAGAACTGAAAGGAGGCCGGGAGATGCGAGGCGAAATCGGCCAAGTCTTTGTGGAGTCCCCAAATCCCCGCTTGGAGCTCATCGGATTTGATATTGCGGCTAAGTACGACGCGTCTCGAGAATTCCATGATTCGCCGCCTCATATGTTGGATTCGGATATGAAGCGCCAAGGTTCCAATGTCCTCGACCTGGGGGTTGTGCGGCTTGTCGGGATCATGGATGAGCCTCTCGGTAGGCTGTGGAAGATCGAATTCAAAGTTGCGCTCGTTGCAAGGGAGACCTACGTGGATCTTATCAGCACTCCAAAGGGAGTAGTCACGGTATCCTCCCGATACTCCAGAGTCGACGCAGTAGAGCGCCCACATCAGTCTCCGGCGAGACTCCTGGGCGAGGAAACATAAGTTTGGTGATTCGTGGTTGAGCCGTAGAGCGGCAGCATATCGAGAAGCGATGCTGAGGAGCATGAAGGCACTTGGTGACTTTTTGGAAAGAATGCGGTGCTTGATTATCAGCACGAGAGCCTGGACTTTGATAGTGGAAGGGCGAGTGTAGTCGGAAAAGATCAGTCCCTCGGCATCGTCAATGCACTTCTCGCCGTACTCGAGCATGCCTGGGCCCATTTCGGTGAGGTAGGATGTGATGCCAATCAGGGCGAGGAGCAGTGCCTTTTCGACCTTTCCTGAGTGGTAGCGTTCCATGAGAGATGCTCGGTGCAGGAAGGAATACATGGGGATATGATGGACATGACGGAAGAACTGTTCAAAGGTGCGGCCTATGATAGCGTCGAAGGATTCATCCGGATAGGGACTACTTGTGTACGTCAGTCGGAGCAGGATCTACCTTGGGATAGTGAACCCATCTACTTACACGTCATGGGTGTAGGCGTTGGGGGTTGCGGTACTGGCCGGGTCAGTCAGGCCCGGGTCACTGTCGTTGTGGGCGTCGTCTCTGTCGCCATCTTGACTCTGGGGACTGCGTCCTTCGCTCCTCATGGCGATGCGTCGCTTGCTGGGCCGATAGACGCACTCGATGCCCTGGGAGCGGCAGCGGTCGCAGGACGGCATGTGGCCGGAACATCGGGCCTTGCGACTATGACAGCTGAGGCACGCCTGACGGACGCGACGTCGCGGCAGGGCGCCGGTCAAGGCACCAGAGTCGGCATCATCGTAGGAGCATGGGAAACCGAGGCGCTCGCAGTTGGAGCAGATGTCTCGGGCTCCATTGCACCGGACCTTGCGAGCGCGACAGGTGGTACAGGTGAGCGACGACTTCTTGGGCTTGCGATCGGGGGAATTGACGTGGGAGACGGGCTGAGAGGCGGCTACCGAGGCCTGAGGAACAGCAGAGACGGAAGAGATACCAAGAGAGACGGGATTTGAGGAGTCGAGGCTGGTCATGAGGTTATTCGGGTGGTCGCCAACGGAGGAGGCGAGATCCATGGCAGCGGTTGACGCGGCGGTTTACGGCTCATCGAGGGACATCCGGGGGCCAGCAGCCGACAGACGGAGGGAGCGGCAGGAGCAGGAGCAATCCACCAAGACCTGCGTCGACCTCGACGAGGGCCATGAAAGGGGAATGTGCGTTTTTTTTTTCTTCCGGGACGGACTGTTACTGGGGTGTCACTTTTTTGCCCGTTTGGTATTTGTTAATGTTTTTTTTTTTTTCCCTTTCCAGGTGGTGATGATGAAGAGGTGAATTGGGAGTCAAAGGTTGGTTCGTTCTGGTGGTCGTGGGAAGAAGTGGTCCTGTGCTGTCTTTTAGACATATCTTCGACCCCACGAGACTCC
>JABFFI010000882.1:400-12544 GCA_013623725.1 Fusarium robinianum | reverse complement strand
TATTAATTAAAATAATTATAATTTAAAATATAAAAAATAAAAAAATAAAATAAATAATAATAAATTAATTTAATATAATATAAGAATTTAACTTAAAAAATAAAAAGGGAATTTAATTATAATATAAATATAATTTAAAATATAATTAATTAATTATTTAATTTATTATAAATTAAAAATAATAATAATAGACTAATTAATTATCCTCACCGTTTACTCTCTTATGCCGATGCCTTGCAGGCACCGTGACGTCGCTTTTCCATTCACACTTATCTATACGTGCTTGCACAATGATGCGCAGTGGCCAAGGAGCAAAACGGTGAGACGACTCATGACGGTGTCACATTGATCAACATCGTCGATGAGGCTGATGTCGTTTGTCCGTTTTTAGCTCCGTCTCATCAGGGCCCAAGGCAATGACATCAGCGACAAGCGCATGAGTGACCTCATTGGCGCGCATTCCACACGCGCAGCTTGGGCAAATATCGTCATTGGCCCACACTCCCGCTTCATGGTTGGTATCACCTTCAGCAAACCTAACAACTCGGCCTCCAATTTTCCTAACGGCAATCAACTCAATCGGTATGTTATGATGCTTTCTCGGCTCCGTTTCCATCATGACCATCGTTCTTTGCAGGTAGTCTGCGAATGGAGTGGCATGGTGTTCTGGGGAACGACGTCAGACATTGTTGTCTTGGCGATGGGATAACTGGACGACTCAACCCTCGAGTCACTTACGAAGAGTGAGAAGAAGGGGCGACATTTCTACGACTTCCTGAAGTAGCACCTCAATATCAGTGGGTAGTTGTTTTCGGGCCAGCATGGGAAAACAACAGAGCATACAAAAACACTTCGGCGTTTCGGCCAGCCCAAACGATGCTATCACCATGTTAGTAGAGCCTCCATGTATGGCGGCCCCTAGCCTTCATTCGTTTAACCCCGCGTCGTGGTGAGAGGCTTTTTACTGATTCCCGCAGCATTCAGCTGTCGTTGGGATCTTGGGGCTTCGGTGGACCTCAAACAAGTAGCTCCGATGTCTCTCTGCCAGCCTGGCACGAAATCGGAAGGATGCAACTCTAGAGGGCAGGTTGCAGCGATGATCCTTCGTCAGATATTGAGTACCCAGTACATAGGTACCTAGCATGTCTCGGATCGCCGTTCTGTCTGTGCCACCGTAGATCCGTTACATCTTGCCTTCCCCAGCGGCGTGACCCCGGAAGAGGTGAGCAGAATGTTGGTCCCTGAAGGGACCTGAACCCTCCCCGATCATCGTGGGTCCCGCTGAGGAGGGGGCTCTGGCGCAATACGCCTGCGGACATCAGCTCAACATGACTGTTTATGAGCGGGTTCCGGGCTGCGAGGGAGTTGGTCCCAGTTTCCCAGGATGGCCTCCCGTTCACGAGCTGCAGAGCAGCAGGAGCGCGACTACACGCTCATCGCCCGATAGAGGTCTATGGACAGGGTCGTCTTGCCATCTGGTATGGATGGGATCGGCGTCCGCGTCAGAGCGGCAGTGTCTCCCCCATCTCTCGCTGTGCTCCTCTGCGGCTTGTCCTCGACTCCGGGATATCTTCGAAGAAGTCCCCAGTGGAGTCATTGGACAGTGGTTTCCATACTGTGCATTGTTGGGCGATCGCAACAAGGAGGCGGCCCATTCATGGGCGCAATGTTAGCAATGTAGCGAGCGGTTTTCGACCTAGGATGTGTGTGTAGCAGGATCTGGAGAACGACGAGAGAGGGGCTCCTACGACCGGTCCTCCTCACCATCTACTTTCGCGGCAGGACCTTGGGCAAGAACATCGTCTTGTTGAATCCCCAAGTTAAGCTCCACAATGGAGAGAAAATGTTGGAAGACCCAGAATGGCGGAGTTGCAGGGAGAAGATGTACGTAGGTGGTACAACACCTCCCTGACCTCATCAAACATTGTGTCTAGCGACGCAGCTTGAAGATCCTGGACAGCTCACTGGACGTAACTGCACGGTCGTCGAGTTACGCCATCCAGTTACACTAGGGGACCGACAATCACTGCCGATCGCTCCCAGATTACGACACGGTATTGGATAACAGGGCAGATGACCTCCACCGACACCTCATTGTTGAGTCCTGGCTGAAGGAGTTGATAGAGAGAGTTTCTCAAGGTTGTCTATGCTAGACCCTTCCATTCTGAGTATTCCGTAGCCTAGAAACTAAAGTACCAATCCCACATCATGACACATCTAGTAACCCTGGCAGGCTGGGGGCAACGAAAGAAGGGTCCATCCATGAGGCACGATGGCGATAGCTTGCCCAGCACCACCGAACGAAAAGAACCGCCTCACACCAAACTAGCCGCTGCCCCAAGGTCGATCATCCTGTTCATCCAAGGGACCTGGGAACAGGCAAAGCTTGCACTGGCACGACGCACGAGGGTCCACCTCGTCCCGTCGACAATCGCGCTCCTCTGGATGGGACCCTCCCAAGTGCCGGACATCGTATATTTAGATCCCGAATTCCCCTTCTCCCCACAACCTTCTTCTTCCCCTCCATTAGTATCTTGTCCAGATCTGAAGTTTGTTCTTAATCCACAAGCTTAAACAACTCTTCGCCAGCCATACCAACCCCAAGAGCATACAGAGCCGATATACACCGAATAACTCACAACACCCACATGGTCGCCATGCCTGCTCGATCAGACGCTTACTCTGTCGCTATGCCGCTGTCTCCCCCTCCTCCTCAGAGTCTCTCCACCTACTCGCGATTCATGCACGCCCACACCAAGCGTCAGATGGAAGCGTCAGGCGCAAATCCACCTCCTCGTACTTCGCCTGCTGGTCTCCCTGATTCGGCCTCGATGGCCAATGGGACCAGAAGCAGTCCTACCGATTACCATTGATACGATCGACTCAAATGCATCCGCCACAAGGCCTGGGGAGTGACTGGCGACTTCCCAGGCCCACCACACATAACGCCGGGAGAGCTGGTCAAGAGAAAACTGTCCAGCACAGGGAGTCGAAGCGACATCAAATTCTGATGGATTGTGATTTAAAACCATGAGGGATGGCGTACGGATGAGATCTAAAAGAACAAACAGGAAGCGATAACATTTGGCGGAATGGACATCGAGACATGATAGTATACATTCATAGCGTTTAAGAATAGGAATAACGTTCGCATTCAGAAAATAAGTTTGTCAGTGTGATGGATGAGACAAAGACTTCGTAGTATACACGCAGCAATTATTGGGAGGTGGGAGGAGTCGTGACCTTGAGTGAATGGCATCATAGTCCCAACAATAATTGATGCGATAAATCTTCGTTACCTCCTATGTTCATTATGTAGTTAGTTAATCGACAGAGCATAGTAGAAACAGGGGACAACATTAAGACACGGAAAGGGGTATATCAGCCCGATGCTTTTACTATATAGTGACTCCCAAAATGATTATGTCCCCAAACTCCATTCGCTGTTCGCAAACCCCACAAAAAGTTCAAATAACCATCGATCATAGAATCGTCGCCAGTATGCCCAAGTCTTCTTGACTTCCCATCTTATACAAGAGACGGTTTCTTCTTGATACCTAGCAATGCCGCGTGGTTCTTCTTCTTCTTCACCACTCGCTTGAAGGATATAGCGGAGCTCGCGGCTTCTTCAGTTGGCGCTTGCGCCAAAGACGCCGGTCCGGGCGTGTTCGTCGAGCTGGAATCCATCACCAGGGGAGCCGCTTCTTCTTCCATCACGACATCCAGCGGACCCCGTGCAGTAGCGAATGCCCGCTTCGCTGCCTCTTCATCTTCTCTGTCCTGTCGATCCCGCTCCTCATCTTCAGCTCGCACCACGCTGTCGGCGAAGTCGATCCCTTCTTTCTCCGATCGGTTTATACGTGCGTTTCGTTGTCGGATCTCATCGAGGGCGTCCGCCGCGGCCATCTCCCGACGAGCATCGAGGTTCTTAGCCTCCAGATCAGCCATGGCATTCTTTTCCTCCTCGCCAGCAGCCTCAGCCTCCTCGCGCTCGAGCCGATCGAGCCTCTGCTCAACTGTCTCTTCCTCAGCTGCTTGGTTCCGCCAGGGTTCCATGGTGCGCACAGCGCCATTAACCATGGCATAGTCATTACTTTTGGGGTCGGTTCGGAAACGGATCTCGGCGCTGCAACGGGTGCACTTGATTGAAAAGTAATAGATTTGAATAGACAGGTATTTTTGGTCGACTGGGGTTTCTTTTTTGGAGTTAAATTTGCGCCCCTTGTAGATATACTCTCCGCAGGTAGTACATTTCATGCTGAAAGGCGCCCTATGAAGAAAGGGTCAGGAAACGAGATGCTGAATTGGGGGCTGTCCAGGGGCTTACATTAATCGAACAGCCTGCACACGAGGGCCTGTAGACTTAGGACCACGACGATTTGAGATCTCCCTCGGATCGAAATCCGGGGGGTAGTATTTCTTGAGAACCGTTAGCACGCATAATAGCACGGAAGGCGCTATGGCGAGGCCCATACCTGAATAACTTTTCGTTCGGACATGATCGACGAGGCTGAGGTAGAGGTTGTTGAAGGGTTGAAGATTCTCCTCTCGGATCGCGATTAGGCGTCCGCACCACACGGGCCATCCTACTGACTAATTGACGTACCAGCCAATAGCCAATCAGGCCGACCACCGGCTGATGTCATTGTCAACAACCCAGGAATTGATATCGCGAAGAAATACATGTTGAATAATAAAGATAACGCATGAAATAATATACTGCTTCGTAATATAATGAATTCCTGATTTCTTTTCACCCACAGAGAACGCAGCTTTCTCTTCTACTGAATGTATTGTACTATTGCCAAGTCGGCAGCATGATTTCACTCAATTCACCTTCACCTTGTGACGCAGGACGAAGGCCATTTCTCAGTGTGATTGTCATCGCTGGGCGCAAATCATCGTCAGGTTACCCCAGCATGCGTGATATCCGGGACCGAAACTCTCTCCAAACTACGGAGTAGCCTTGAATTGAATCCCGGCCAAATGCAACCAACGAACTTGACGACTGCTAACAACTACAGTGACCATATACATAGGAGCATTCCATTCGCACTCAGATATCAGGTATGCATGAAATAATATCTTTCGTAGAAGGCAAGAAACA
The DNA here is from genome assembly GCA_013623725.1 of Fusarium robinianum. Classification (NCBI taxonomy): domain Eukaryota; kingdom Fungi; phylum Ascomycota; class Sordariomycetes; order Hypocreales; family Nectriaceae; genus Fusarium; species Fusarium robinianum. Next base: position 7,437 of record JABFFI010000882.1, on the reverse strand, counting down.
CACCTTTGGGGAAGCCTAAGAATTAACCCCCAAGTTCAGGTGACCTTGACAACCTTTCGCTCAGCACTTGAAGGGTCTTAGCCCAGGCGTCGAAAGCTTTCTTAGGCCAACACATATCGGGTTTATACAGATTAGTTTGCTCATTCCTCCACAGAGGGCCGTAGTTTCTTCAATGAGGGTTCCAAGCTATTTTCCTATTTAGGACAGCGGCCGCATGCCACGGGTCCCCAGTTATCAACACGGCCACCTCCCTACTTCGTACCATGCACGAGCACCTTGGCTAGGTAGTTGTGAGATTCGGCTCTTAATTGCACTAACCCAGGATTGTGTCGAAACTCCGCAACTTTATTTCATCGCCAGCCTTTAACTGACAAATCGGCATGGGCTCGCTTTGGCCCCTTTCCGCCTGGGGACAAGGAAGTCTGCGAAGCATTCGGAACAAGCCCTGCGGGTAACGGGCGCTAAGATCTTTGATTGGCCACCAAACAGATGGCGGCCCCCACTCATGCAAACCGACCCTGCATCTCGGCGCGCGCAACAACCACCGCGCGGCAAACCGGGGAAATACTCGAGAAACCCTCCCTTGATGTGTGTGAAAAATGGTAGACATGAGCATACAGGGAGCAACGCAAGGGTACAGAGACACGGAGCGCGGGACGCGGACCTTTGCTTTCAAATCAAGAACATGGGTAACGACCGTCTACTAGCGGAATTTGCTTTTTGTGTCGGAGTTTGGGTCTCTGCTCGGCTCGACGTTGGCGTTGATGAGGTTGGTGTATATAGGAAGGAGTAGACGCACTTCTCTGCAATCTTTTTCGCAACCGTCTCATCAAATCAGAAAACCTACCCCCCACGCAATCACTACAAACAGAACATTGGAACCAGCCAGACATATTGATTGGTACCTTGACGCATCGCCTGCGACATCGTCCGTCTCTCAGACACCCCTCTTATCACCCCTCTGATCAGCCCTCGTCGTCACAACCCACCCTGCCATCGCTATGACAGCCTCCAACGACGTCAAGGCCATCGTGGTCCTGGGCGCTGGCCCCGCCGCCATACCTGTCATCCGCCAGACCATGGTCAATCATGTGCTGAAGCGCAATGACTTGAAGATCGTCGTCGTCGCCCCAAACACACACTTCCTCTGGCCCATCGCCATGCCCCGCGCTGTCGTCCCTGGTCAGCTCTCAGACGACAAAGTCATCCATCCTCTCGCACCCACTTTTAAGGACTACCCAGCCGACAAATTCGAGTGGATACAAGGGAAGGCCACTTCACTTGACACCGCGAACAACACCGTGGGTGTTGAGCTCATCAGTGGAACCGGGACTCAGCATGTCAAATATCATACCCTGGTTATCGCCACTGGTGCAAGAGCAAAGGACGATATGCCCTGGAAGAGTCTCTCTACCACTGAAGAGACGAAGGAGAAGCTGCACAAGTTACAGAGCCAGATCAGCGATGCGAAAACTATCGTCGTTGCTGGTGGAGGTCTTACTGGCGCCGAAACAGCTGGTGAGCTTGGCTTCGAGTACTCGCAGCACGATAAAAAGGAGGTCATTTTCGTGCATTCTGACAAGCTCCCTTTGTCGCCGCCCGTTATCGACAGCGTACGCAAGGCAACGAAGAACGAGTTGCAGCGCCTGAAAGTGACGATCATCCCAGAGACGACTGTAACCAGTGCGACCACCAAGCCCGGCTCATCAGACACAGTCCTTGAGCTCCGTGCCGCGGATGGTTCCACCCGTACAATCACCACGCAGGCTTACTTGCCCACTACAGGCGTGATCCCCAACACCGAGTTCGTCCCAAGCACGATGCTCAACTCCCACGGCTTCGTCAAGCAGACGACCCGCCTGCAAGCTGAGGGCCACAGTAACATCTTCGTCGTCGGCGATGCGGGAAGCCTTGAGGCATCGAAACTGCAGCACGTTGAGTCACAGGCAGTGCACCTAGTCAACAAGACGCTTCCGGCATACCTGACGGGCGGAACGGGCGAGCTGCCCGAGTACGTTGTGAACGACAAGGTCATGTTTGGCATCACGTTGGGAAGGAGCAGGGCGACGGGACAGATGGGCAGCTGGAAAGTATTCAGCTTCATGATCTGGTTCTTGAAGGGCAGGTATCTGGGAACTGATTATGCGCATCTTTGGGCAGCAGGGAAGAAGACCATGTCGGTGACTTTCGAGAAATGAGCACTGCAGCTTTCGGTGTTGGCTGGTTGTGTTTTTTTTTTTTCTTTTTTTTTCTTCGCTTTCGCTCTCCAGAGCACGATGAAGGCGTTGGCAAACTATATTCTTATGGTGTCGTTCATTTTCTGTTTTCCTGTTAGTTGGGAGCGACCATTGATCGAATTAATTTACTTAATAACCGCTTCGTATTTGTTATGACCCCAATACCCGACCACTTAACCGTAATAATGGAAGAAACGATGACTCGCAAACGCCACCGCAACAACCTCAACAAGTTCTCCTTGATTTGAAGAAAGTTCCATGCGAACATCCTGTGGAGACCCGCGGAATTACTCCGCTTAACCCCACTCAACTTCAATCACCCAAGCTCCTGTCAACTTCCATAGCAACGTGCATCCTCGAGCCTTCCCTTCTTTCATGCGCGCTGGAGGAGCAGTGATTCATGACGACTAGACCATCCAAGAACCCTTCATGCAGCTTCCATTCTCTTCATGGCCCTGATCTGGGTCACTCGCGTCCGCGAATAGAATCTGTTTCATCTCTCTGAAAGGACGTCCTCCTCAAGCATTGCAAACCTCCCCAAAATCTCAAGCCTGCTCTTCGCGATGGACGGACCCAGCTCCGCAAGCGGCGCAATACACACGGCGCTTGAATCCTGGACAAAATTCGTCGACCGCTGCATCGCCAAGCGCCTCGAGACCGATCGCTTCGAAACATTCGTCCGTATCCTTTACGATGAGCATCCACTACCGCCCGCCCTCGTTGCCGACTTCTTCCTCCGGCCCCAGCCTTCCAACCATGATACCCTCGATCCTCGGATTCCCCCCTACCTACAAGTTCTCACGCGGCTCGGCTATGTCAATGCGCCATCCATTCTCGGGGCTCTGTTCAAGTACTCCTCATCCCACGCAAGGGCACAATCGCAACACCAGTCGCGACAGCACAACGACAGGGAGGGCAAGAATACTAAGCCAACGGTCGCGAACCCTGGCATTACACGATGGAACAACTCGTACTGGGCTGAAGAGGTTATCTTCTACAGCCTTACCAAGTCTGTAGTCGAAGGCAAAGCTATCCCAGACTCACGGACTGCACTAGAGATAGTCAAGATAGTATCCAAGTGGATGTCTTTATTTACGGCCGCCTCCACGGCCTTTGCTGCCGATATGCTAGAACAGCTTCACGCGTCCCAAGCGAGGGAGGAGATGGAATCCGCACGCGCTGCTCTTGTCGCTCTATTGCTGAGGCTTTGTGAAAACGAGGTCCTCGTAAAAGCAGTAAGCAAACAGGTCGCCAAAGGTGAGCCGCTCGTCGCGCCGACACAAATTTTGACCATCCCGGACGCTCACTAACGTGTTCTATCTAAGATGCCCGCAGAGAACTCTCGACAAGCCTAGCTAGCTTTGTGCCAACCCTGCAACTTGTACCACAGATTACTGAGAAGCTCGAGCTATTTCGTACCGAGATTCTTGCTAGTCTGGATCCCGCAGATAAGAAAAAGCAGGCTGCCAATACGGCCATGGACGACTTACTCGAGTCGGCCGTAGGGCTCGAGAATTTCGTTGTGACCGACATGACCATCAGCAATACCCGAGCAGGTTTGTACATTTACCTCAATGCTGCTGTCAGTTCATGCCATGAGCCCTGAGCCAAGCCAGTTTCCTGACGTTATCCAGCTCGTTGGGCGACCCATTCTAGATGACCATGCCTTATTTGCCTACATGAGCAATAAGTATCAGGCAAGTCTAGATGCATGTCGCGTTAGCAACTCCATCTCACAACCTTTAGGGCGATGTTCAATCGAGCGCAATTGATCTAATTTTAGCCTCATTCGATATCTTGGCCAACGCGGTGTTTCGCAATGAGGGCCAGAAAGATGCTCACCTCCTGCGATCCTACTTAATTAACAAGGTCCCGTTACTTCTTTACCAGCTCTGTCCTCCCGAGTTCTCCGGCACATCGGCAGAGTTCTGTATTACGCAAGCCCTGAGCCACGTGGATACTAGCCTCTTCCCAACGGCCTCGCTGATGTTTGACGAATCCCGGAACAACAATCCTTATACCGAAAGTGTCAGAGAGGAGTTTTGTGCAGCCTGTGTGCTTCACGGCCTAGTCCAAAGAGAACATGTAGAAAGGATACTTGGCGAGATTTCGCTCTCATACGAACCATCCCTGGAAAAATATTCCAAAGAAAAACTAGTCCAGGACTGTGTTCAAGATACTGAGAAAATCCAAGGTCTAGTCCGCGAGCTCGACAAGATGGATGGCAACGTCGGCGCCGTTTGTCAAGCACTTGTTGAGGTTAGTGAAGACTTGATAGTAGGAGCAAGGAGCATCACTGACAGCAACAGGTTCTCCGCCAGTCCTGCCATAATAAGGAAACTACGTCTCTCAAGCTTCTCTGCAGCCAATTAGCTGCGAAGCCATTGTCGTTGGATGTGCTCCTCCTGTTCGAAAAGTTGCCGACAATCCTTGAACCATTGTGTCAGCTCTTAGACAACTGGCGCTACGACGAGGACCAGGGCGAATACCAGCCTGTCTATGAGGAATTCGGTGCTATCCTTCTCCTAGTCTTGGCTTTCGCATATCGATATAACCTCACTGCAGAGGATATCGGCATCACCTCGTCCGACTCGTGTGTAGCCAAGATTCTCTCCTGGGGACACCTTGGTCGGCAAGCTGAGAAGCTGACTGAACGGGAAAACGGACATCTTAATGGCTGGATCTATGGCCTCTTCGACCAGGATGCCGGTGGCCTTGGGGATGAGTTGTGGTCATCTTGTCCGCCGCAAGAATTCTATCTCCTCGTAGCGCCGCTCTTCCAGAACATGGTTGTTGCCCACACGTATGGCTATCTTAATGATGAAAGCCTCAAGGGCGGTATTGAGTGTAAGTTTTGGCAACCTAAGATTAAAATACTCCACTAACACGAAACCAGATCTGGTTGACACTTTCTTGCTCCCCTCGCTCGTGCCAGCTATAAGATTCCTGGCTGACTATCTCTGGGTTGACCAGAAGGAGGCCAAGTCTATCATAAAGATCTTGCAACTGATCCTCCTCCCCAGTTCAATATCTGGGGAAGCGAGCACAATGCTATCGTCTGTCAAGAACCTCATCGCAAAGCCTGTTGAGCACGCCCTTCGGACGTCCCAACGCCGGGATCCCAAGAACCAGGAGATTGAGCCTCTCCTCGGGGCACTCAAGGATAGCATTCCGCTTTCACGAAGAACTGGAAACGCCGATATCAACGAGTTGGAGTCGTGGACCAGCACGCACCCATACGGCATGGTCAGCGCTGTCAAGCATACCATTCAGGGGCTCTGCCAGTGGAGCATGCATCCCACCATTAACAGCATGCCGACGTCTTACACCCATCGCCAAATTCTCGTTGGGCTGAGGATCCTTGGTCCGAAACGGCTACTCTCAGTGATACTGGAGGAAGTGAGGCAGCACACGGAGCCTGGAAGTGCAAGCATTGTGTATGATGTGGCCACATCGCTTATCTGTGCCCCGGACATTGTCAAAGATGCTCACTCCATCAATGTTCTCGATGCAAACGGCAATATGCCTCCTCCACCACAACGCCTGCGCACACTTCGCGAGGTGCTGAAAGCCGAAGCAGAAGAGTGCAAGAAGATACAGAAGAAAGACCCCGCCCTAGCCGAGATTATAGTGCGCCTGCACCGGAGAATCGAGGCCTTGATGGTCGTCCCTGAAACACAAGTCATTCTTCAAGCGGCCAACATGTCGCTTAACCTTGACGAGACAGCCGCGTTGGAGGATGCCATGGCCGCAGCGACAGCTGTTCAAGGGGATGCCATGTCTGTCGACACCATGGGTCTTGACGTGGGGATGTCAGGAGTGCCATCGGACCTAGGTCTCGGGTCTGCCGGCGGAGGGGGCACCCTGGATCCCTCCGGGGATGCGGATATGTTTGGAGCATTCGGATCGCACGACTTTGACTGGGATTCCATGGACTTGCGTTAGTGGTAAGAAGGCCCTAGCGGAATTAGGAACAAAACGACCTGCCTCCCTCAAGTTGGCGGGAATTCGGTCTAGCATCCTGTTATTTTTCCTCGGTATGACGGGTGCCTGGGGTAACCCAATGATGAGAGATGTTACACTTCAGGCATAGGCTATAGATGCAGGCGTTAGTTACAGCTTCTTGTCTCCCAGTGGAAAAAAAAGCAGCATTGGCCAATGTGAAAAAGAGTTAACGACGTGCGTCCATCTCTATAGCTACCCAAGTCCGAAAATCACAGGCTGCTTGCCATCGCTGACGGAGTCTCCGGGGAGAGCCAAGTATATCTACAGCTACTTCCACTGTTACTTTCACATACGACCACAGCCCATGGACAATACGGGATCCCGTTTGCTCTCCCATAGTCAAGCCAAGGAGCGCCTGAGTAGTAGTTGGGTCGGTGACGACCAGCGAATGCCGGGTGTTGTATGTTTTTGTCTCTAGAGACGATTTCTTTTTGTCCTTCAGACAGTCAGCCTCAAGTCGAACTCCTTGGGGATAAAAGAAGGAAACCTACTTCATAGGTAAGTCGCCACCCCCCTAACGGATCACCTATAGAACCGGGTCACCTTCCCTTAGTAATAAAGAAAAGTAAAGAATTTATAATTAAATAAATAAAATTATTATAAAATAAGAGCTTTTTAATTTAATTTAAGGGAAAATATATATTATATAATATAGCTTTTATATATTATATTAATTAAAATTAAATTTAATATAAAATTTAATATAAAGCTATAAAGTTAAAAAAGAGTTAAATTTAAAGTATTTTTAATTAAATATATAAAAATATTATAATATATCCCTCTATAAGGGAACCT
>JABFFI010000880.1:0-64732 GCA_013623725.1 Fusarium robinianum | reverse complement strand
GGGGGAGATGCCCCGCGATGTTGGCGTCTTTGGTGTTGTTTACTTTCGGCGGGTCGTTGGATCGGGTTCCATGGTTTGTTTATCTTATCATCTCGTGACGCCGTCTGGTCGCATTTCAAGCAAGTTCGGCAGATCGCCTTTGCAACTATTACTATATTTTTTTTCGTCAGGAAACTAGTGGGATGTTGATTCTAAGTGTAGCTATTAACTTGTGTGCTTTCTTTGGTTGTCATTGAGGGCAACTATTATGGGTTTCTTTCTATTGGGGTGAGTTGAGGATAGCCTCATGGACACTTCAGCCCGGATATTACATAGTACAGTATGCTTCATGACGCGGTACAAACAAAACACGCGTACATGTATGGAGTAGGCCTTTTCTCTTTTTTCAAATTCCTCATAATTCGACCATATGTCTTCTCATCCGTATAATCACTGAAGTCGAGGCCTAACCTGGGTGAGCAGATGGAAGACTATTGACAGTACCAGCGCTTCATGACCAACAGTTGCCTTCTCTGATATATAACTGCTTTGGCCCATAAAGTCGGAGAAAATGAGCCAAGAACAAAGATCCTCTGAGCATTGTCTTGAACTACTCCACAACCCATATCTAGCTGGGTATTAATTTGCTCTTCTAGATGCGTATGAACGACGCTATTGTGAACTATTGATTCGAAGCCCCCTTTCTAATCCACTCAATCTTGGTCTAGACATAAAAAGGCCTGAAACCCTTCTCGTCGTAGCTTTCCCCAGCTTCGTGCGCGTCTGTTGGAAGCCCACCTACGTCTTTCGTTAACCAGTCTCTCGTTAATCGTTAAGCAATGCGTTCTTCCTTTGTGCGGTCTTTGGCCCTTGGCCTTCTCGCGGTCGACTCTGCTATTGCGGGTCTATGCAGACTGAGTGAGCTTTAAGTGGGAGTCTTGTCTGTCTGGGAAATAGTTGCTGATCTAAACTGTGTAGGCTCAACTTCTCGGACGGATGTCGTCTCGAGCACATCTTCCGCTGAACTACGGTCTTCTACTCTGTCTACGGACACGGACACGGCTTCGACAACTCAAACCGAATCTTCTCAGACGGCTATCGTCTCGAGCATATCCTCGACTGAACTAGAAACTTCTACTCTATCTACCGACACGGCCTCGACGACTGAACCCGTCTCCTCGTCCACCGTAGATGTCACGTCTACCACGTCCACCACCGGCTTCGTCCCCATCCCAACCTTCAACATCGTTGGAGGCCAAGACCCCATCGCTGGCGCCATCCTCATGATGGGGTCAGGCACCGCGGTAATCCCAGTCTTCAACCCAATTTCGCCCGCCAACCCCCTCGTCTTGTCGATCGAGCCCGTTACGAACCGCCTCGTCCGACAGGACGGTAAATTCATCTGCGTGAACTGGAGTAGTGACACCCGCTCCCCCGGCTCACTCAGGGACTGTACTATGGAGAGTAGTAGGGATCACTTCATCACCTGCCAGCAGACCCCGGATCTGAAGCTGTCCTGCTCTGCGGCCGGTGGAGTCTGTCTTAGTACCAACGTGTTCTGTACTCCTGGTGCCCCCTTTGACCAATTCTTCCTTAGGTCGAATTCTAATGGTTACTACGTGTATATGGGCATCGGGAGCTATAGCGAGGACTTTCCTCCCGTCGAGTTTGGAGTCCAGGCTGTAGGTGGATAGGAGCGCAGGGCCGAGGCGGGAGATATTCAATGGTAGATAGAGGGGGTGAATGGTTATCGAAGCAGAGCCAGGTAGGTGTATGCCAATACCTTTAGTCGGCCGTGACTGACTCTTTGAAATGCATGCGAATAGACTCGATAAATAGCTCCTCGGTCGTCTCGTTAAAGAGTTTCTTCCGCGGGTACTTTGGAGACAGATCGGGTAGCAAATTCAAGATACATATTCTTTATCAAAGTTCCCTGGGGTGAATTATGGCTTGATCTAGTCTTCCCATGAACCTGCCCTACGACCATAGGAGTGCTATTCTTTGACTAAGTAGCCTGAGTGCCCCTTGGTGAAAGCTGGGTCGGAAGCCATTTCAAGCCCTCCCGGTTTGTTCCACGTCACATACAGCGATAGTCCCATGTCTCATCGCCCCCGTCACATCCATCAAGACTGGCATCTTCAAAGACAAGTATTCCAACACTTTGCCCTAATCAATCCCTCCACACCGGTCCCTTCTCACCCTCCTCTTCTTGGGGACGGAAGTACCACTCTCCCTGGGACTGGAAGGGCCAATGTTCCACAGGAAGATTCTCCCACTTCCATCTCTTCCCGTTATGAATCTTGCGACGTTCCCAGCTCAGTTGGTACCTGTCCTTCACCTCCAGAGTCCAAGTGCCTCGCCAGTTGCCATCGCCTCGTACCGCCTTCGAGATGCGCCAGGGGTACTCTCCGCCTTGATTCTCCCATTGCCCATTCGATTTTGGGCCGTCGGCGCGTTGCCTGTCGTTCTTCTTGTCGGGAGGCTTGCATTGCGGCTTCGGGCCAATCCGTAGCCCACAGCTTGGGTTCTTGCTGGAAATCTCCCTTTCCCAGGCCAGGTTCGCCTTACGCATCATGCGGCCGTTTTTGTAATCCCTCCACGCCTGTCCTATGGCTATGAAGGGCCGCCGCAGCCCGGTATCGCCCTTGAGCCTTGGTCGAGGGGGCGAGTAGGCCCGGCATTGCTGGCGTTCTGAAGCCATGATTCGTATAAAATGGGTATAAGTCGTTGCCGATCCGTTGCTGTGTCGAATTTTGGTGAGTGAGGTCAGGGTGTGTGTGTGCGAGTGTATGTGAGTAGGAAGAAGTTAACAGCGAAAAGGGTGTCAGGCGTCATTTATATAACTCAAACCGGCCTGATTACCAATAATCTTCAGAAAGAACTCAAAATGGGAACCGTAAAAGAGTCTCCCTCGGGCTTTGATGTCGCCTTGAACTCTTTTCCAGGTCAGCAAGTTCGCCCATGGCAAAGCGAGACCAGAAAGGTTGGCTAAAGACAGTGTAATTAGAAATTCAAGGAAACCATCTATCCAAAAACAGCATATCAACGAGACCTCTCCCGTAGAAACTGCACAATGTCGTCAAACCCTTCCGCATCAGCTAGTTCAAGAGCTGTCCGGCCTTCCGTGTCCCGGAGTTGAGTATTTGCCCCATGTTCCACCAATATCCGGACGATTTCCATCTTATTTGCTATGGCAGCAAAGTGCAATGGTGTATATCTGTCAAAGGGGGCCGCGGCGTCTTTGTCCGCCCCTAGATCAATCAGCTTCCTGGTTATGTCTGCAGTTCCTTGCTGCGCAGCGAGGTGCAGTGCAGTGTATTCCGTGGATGACCGCTCGTCAACGAGGCAATATCCGCTCTTGACTAGAAATTCCACCATTTCCGTGCGTCCATTTGTTGTTGCGAGGAGTATTCGGGGCAATCCCGAGGCTGGAGAAGGCCTTTTGAGGTCGGCTCCTTTCGCGACGAGACTTTCCACCATTTCGATGTTTCCGTTCATGACGGCAGAATCCAGTGGTACTAAAATGCCTGGATCGGGATCTGCTCCTGCTGCGAGGAGTGCGTCGACGGCTTCAATGTTATCGAACTTGGCGGCATAATGGAGTGGCGTGCGAGTCCCGTTGTCGACGCCTTCGATGTTAGCACCTGCTTTGAGAAGCATCTCGATAGCCTGACGGCTTCCACTTTCAGCTGCAAAGTGAAGCGGTGTGGTGTCAAATTCACTGAGAGCACTGACGGCAGCGCCTGCAGCTATCAGTCTCTCAACAGCCTCGTGATTTCCGTACTTTGCTGCATAGTGTAGCGGCGTCAGGTTATTAGTATCCTTGAGGTTGACGTCTGGCGTCCCATCCAGAAAGATGGACAGAACTTCTCGGTTGGGTTTCATCGTTGCGTAATGGAAAGGCGTGCGGCCTTGAGGATCCTGTAGCTTGAGATCCCCCGAGAGCAGCCGAACTACCCTTTCGTTGCCTTCCAGCGCTGCCAAGTGAATAGGGGCTCTACCAAACATGTCTAGCACATCTGTCTTAGCCCCCTTTGACACCAACTCCCAGGGAACCATGGTGTCATTGCCAAGTGCCGCACAATGCATGGGTGATACTCCATCGATGCCACGAGTGTTCACATCGGCTCCCTTGTCTAGGAGACCCAATAGTCCACCGTGACGGTGCAAACATTCGTAATGCAAAGGCGTCCATTCGCGAAGGTCGCGAGAATGTACATCAGGCTTTGCTCGTAATAGCTGTTCTATCTTGTCCCATGAGCTGGTTGTGACAACATAGTGAAGTGGTGTCCAGTCTAGAATGTCTGGAGAATTGAGGTACTTGCGAAAGTCGCTCTCAGGCGGATCTTGAGGGGGATATCGTTCCATTGCCCACTTGTGCATCGTAGTGAGCCTCCAAATATCCGGGTGACAAAATCCCCCTCTGCCACCTGTCGTTTGACTGAAAATGGGGGAATCCCATCCTCGCGCCTGTATTTGGAAAAGGAGGTTGAGGTCAGACAATATACCAGGATCCTCCCCCATCAGGACCTCTTCGGCTTTTTCCTTGCTCGGGGCTGCTGCGAGACGTTGTCCGGTGTCTGACTTAGGGACGAGGCTGGCTGTTCGTAGATACTCCGTGAGCATTGCTACTGCCCGAGCATACAGGAAGCGATAAGTTCCCTCTTTCGACAAGGACTTGGCGAACCGGAATAGCCATAGGTAAGTCTCCCCAGTTTCGTACCACTTCGTCTGTCTGAAGAGTTCTTTAGCTGCGTTGTGTGACCTAGTTGCCACCGAATCGAGGTCTGGAAGCTTGTCCATGGCATTCAGCGGGGGCAAGAGGGCCAAGTATGCGTCGTGCAGGTTCTCAAGTCCCGTGTTTTGAATATCTTGGGCCAATTTCGTCAGAATACTGCTGGAAAAACGAAAGTTCTTCCAACCACCGAAGCCATCTTCATCGGCTTGCTGGATTTCTGAATACGAATCGATCGGTCCGTCTAGCCTCGATATCGCTGCCCACAAGAATGCAGAGAACAGTTCTTGGGCGTACAATTTCTTCAAGGTTTCGTGAGATTCGGTTGCAAGGAAAGCATCGGCTCTTGTTTCTCTGAACGTGTTCTCAGAATCTTCCTGGGTCTCAAAATTGTCCACGGCTTCCAAGTCAACAGCCGTGTAATCCCAGATGGCCATTGGCGGAGGAGAACTGGCACCTTGACTTGGTTTCTCGCAACCTTGTCCATGGCCTACAACTCTCCAGCTCTCGATCTGCAGTTGACCCTTTTTTTCAACAGCTTTCTGTTGTCTCTTGAGATGCGCCTCCGTCTCGGATTCCTGTCGTCTTTTGACACGCAACACTCCTGGCCCATCACGAGGCATCCACCATTGAAGTGTTTGAATCAACTCCTTTGTATCCGGGCCAAGCAACCTCAAGGATTGTCTCGGCCGTGAGCCTTTCTTGCGAAGCCAGGAGTCATTGATCGGATCTAGTGAGCTTGATGGGGCTTCCTCGTTCGTTGCTTTCCGTTCTTGTTCAACCGAGTACACCCACAGAGACAACGCCGCCTCGATCTGATCCGCGGAGGATTTCCAACTTCCTCTCTCATGATATAATCTGAATCGTACGGGCTGGTTTTCAATGCTAATCCGTAGGGGCCACTGATAATACCCTTCTTCCATTTCTGGGAAGAGCGTGTTCATGGTAACCTCAATCGCCTCCGCGAGGCAGATGGCCTCCAATGATGTCGGCCCGCGCCAGTCGGCAAGCATTGCCATAGATCGTCTTAGAAGCATAATACCATGAGGATCCCCTTTTCGAAGAACTGAGAGCCATTCGGGGGTATCAGTACTTCCCTCTGATATCTCTTCTGTCGATGCTTCGATGGGTCCAGTTTGGGCACTTGCACCTTCGCCAACCACAGGCTTCCAGGTTCCTGGCCTAGAAAAACCTAGATCAAGTTGTTGTCTCTTCGAGGTGTTGGATCTCTGGTATGAGAGAACCTGCCGGCTCGGCGTGGGATTTGTCCCTGTGGGATTCGCGTTGTTGTGAGTTTTCGTGTCAGTGCTCCCCCTTGGTCCGCCCTTTCCATGGAAGTGATCGCTAGTGAGGCCGCTCAAGGCGATAGCAAACGAATCCAGCTCATAACCTGGGTAAAGCGGCTCATTATCGATGACATTATGAAATCCCCGACGAACCAACACCCTGAGAACGGTCATGATGAGAATAGACACCAACTGAGCAACTGATGCGGACCAATGCATAGCTCGCAATCCAATGAATTGAATGATGAAACCAAGGAGGCAGACCCCCGCGCCAATTACGGCTTGGTTGATCACCCATCGGTCATCATCGGTTTCGCTGGTGCCATTTCCGGGTCCAGTCCTGGATCCATCGTTTGTCGCTCTCTCAGATTCCTTCCTTCGCGAAGATGTGAAGACTTGTGGGCATTTCCTGGGATACAAGGCAAACGACCCAAAGACCTGATCGCTTACAACATTCTTTTGCTGTAGCCAAATGAGTTGAGTCTGTAGTCCCTGTCCGTCCCTGGGTCGATATCTCGTCTCTATTGTGCTGTTGTCCACCACTCGAGCACATAGGAACATTCCCAGCACAAGGATTAGGGTTCCGCCGGCAGAGAAAGGTAACGCATAGCCCTCAACATCCTTGTCATCCTTCTTGAGCCTCAAATGGTGCGTAACGACGCCAAAGAAAGCCAGTACGCCGAGCTGCAAAGCGATACCAAAGGCAGCCACGAGCCGCAAGACAAGTCTGTCCGCGCTGTCATGTCGATTCAATGTGATGTTTGGCGCCGCGGCTTCTGTGTTTCGTATGATGATTATTTCTTCTTTCTTGCACGTATCTTGGATGGATGGCGTCGATTGTGCATCGGGAACTGACGCTTCCACATCAGACTTTGACTGACGTGTCCAAATGCTTGAGAATATCTCTTCTATGGACTGAAACCACCGGAAGAGGTCTTTCGTGGGACTTGAATCTAGGAGAGCCATCAGTGCCGTTGAACGCGTCTAGGGGAATCTGCACAACCTACCCACGACCTCGATTATCTGGGACTTGATTGCTTCGCTTAATGTCATGAATTTGACTGATGTTTGTTTTGTAATTCTTTCCGGAAATAAACATATGAATTCCTTTACTGAGCCTTCACCTTGGCACCTCACAACGTCACGGCCGTTCCATAGCTCACATGCCTCGTTGGATGTAGATGACATGAGTTCCATTTCGGCTGCAGAGAGATTTTCTCTCGATCTTCCGATAATAGCTTTAAGCCACGGGGGGCCTCCGACTCTAATAGCGCTGACGATGGTTGTGATGATGCCGAGAGGAGCCACGGCGAGGATGATGCAGTCGGCCCAACCCATCGACTGACCGAGAAACTGCATAGTAACTCGCTCGCCAAATAACGCCAGAAGCCTAAAGTGCGGCGCGAAATCAGTAGGTGACTAGTCTGTGGAAGGAAAACAGGCCTGGAAGTACTCACGGGGCCAGGTCTGAGAATAGGTTGTTAGAAAAGTCATCGCCGCCATCAGCAAGAGCTTTCCTGGCAAATAGAATGAGTAAAAAGGCTGCGTAGAGATGATGGTATGACATTGTTGTCGTTGAGATGACCAAGTGAAGGTGTGTGAAACGAGAATGAAGTGTGGGAAAGAGGAGGCCACTGTATCTGTTGTACTCGGTCAGCCCTGGCTTACTACTAGGTAGTATTTGCAATACCGTATATATAAAATCCATGTCAATGAGTGTGGCTCAGACTTCTACCCGAATCCACCCGTCCCGCATATAATGGCAAAACTTGATTGATGCCTGGACGGTCTCTGGGAAACTAGGAAACCGTTTATGTCGGGGGACTTTCGTCGGAGAGGCACAGTAGCACTTTGGAATCGACGAATAAGCTCTGTTTGGCAGAATAGTAAAACCAAGCATTCAAGTAGATAAAAGGACCATCTAGCACTGGAACGTTCAGGTTTTCTACTGAAATTATTCCCATATTTTACAAGCTTATTTTGCTCTTCTATATACTTCTAATCATAAATTCACATACTCTCACATTGGTTTCATACCTCGGCCTTGGCAATCTCATGCTTAGTCCAGTTCGTCAACCCTCCCTTCGCAATGATCTCTTGCAGATTCTTTGGAAACTGGCCAACCTTTTCTTCCCAGCGCTCTCCACCCTCACCCTCCTGCACCTCAACGACACTCCGAGCAACGTCCCATGTCAGAGTCCAGCCGGTTCGCCGTGTTGGCACTCTCCCTGACGCAGGGAATGTGGCGCGGAGGCGCTCGACGAGTCGCGGTACTTCCAATCCCAACAGCGCATTGTTGATGCTGTTGCGGGCGAAGATACTCGAAAAGCTACTGGCCACGACGAGCGGGATCTGGACGGCGAGGATGGCCGTTGCTGCTTGCTCTCTTGATGAACCCGTCCCAAAGTTCGCCCCTGAGACGAGGATGTCGTTGGGCTTGGCGACTGACCTGAAGTCTGGGTCATAATTCTCCATGCAGACCTCTGCCATGCCCTCTTTCGAAACATCCTGATATGTCCATTTTCCCGCGTAGATGTTGTCGGTCTGGAGAAAGAATACTTAGTATGAAAGATTCGTATGCTGAATCAGGGTAACTCACATCGAGGTTGTCGGCATCACAGAATAAAATCTCCCCACTGATCTTCTCTGGAAAACCAGGAAGTATCCGATTGGTTGCCTTTGCATCGTCGCCGTCATCCTTGGGTGCAGCAGACTCCACCCGATCGATAAGAGACTCCAGTTGCTCGACAGCGCTGTCGAGCGCATCAAGAGGGAATGCCGGCAGGCCAGTACCATAACCGAATGATACGCCGGTGAGGTTCTCAGGGGCTTCGTATACACCGGTGCCCGAGAGCTTGCCGCTTAGAGCACTCGCGGCCACAACCTCGGGACTAGCAAGGTACGCCTGAGCGACTGTTGACACAATTAGTCTTCTGCGATCGAATGTGCCAAGAATAAGAACTGACGCCTTGAACCCATCCGGCCCTTGAAATTGCGGTTCGAGGCCGAGATTCCAACCTCGCCATCCTCCAACAAGCCCGTCCCCAGCCCTATACAAGGCCCGCACGCTGCAGGCAACGGAATCGCCCCAGCATCCAGTAATGTCTGCCAGCTGCCTTGATCTTCGGCGGTCTTCTGCTCATGGATCGAAGCTGCCGCGATATATAGCTTGACATGGTCCGCGATTTTCGGAACCTTGTCTCCGTTGGCCTTGGCGGCGTCCTGGAAAACCTTGGCTGCAGCCTCAAGATCGGAGGCTCGTGAGTTGGTACAGCTTACGATATAAGCTTTATCAACCTTGATGTTCTTTGGAGCAAGCTCGCTAAGCGGGGTCGAGACCTTGACAGAATTAGGTCCCGAGACGTATGGCGAGAGAGTAGAGAGGTCAAGGTATAGCTTCTTGGCGTAATGGGCTCCAGGATCAGCTCGCATGGGGTCAGCGTAGAGCTCGTCGACCTTTTCGTGTGTGATTCGGTCTCGAGTCGTGCGGTCCTCGCACATTGCCGCCTCTGTAGCCTTATATCGTAGCCAACGCTTCAGAGTCTCGTCTATCGGGAACTGTGACACATTCGAACATGAGACATGGTGGATCGACGCAAATTGTGGAAAGGACAAGTACATACCATTGCGGAAGTCGCGGACCACTCAGTCGACATATTGCTAATGGTAAGGCGGTCGTCGACCCTGAGACTAGCCATCGTCTCTTCGGAGCCAACAAACTCAACACTATGGTTAAGTACATCCATGGGGAAGAGCCCACAGAGCGCTATGATAACGTCCTTTCCGGTCACACCGGGAGGCAATGTCCCTGTGAACGTTACCTGGACCACAGGAGGAACCTGGAACCAACTCTTGCCCGTTGCCCAGACTGTAGCTGCATCTGCTCTGACCAGGGCGACACCTAGTGATCCTATCCCCCCATACATGTTGCTGTGACTATCCGAGCCAACGCATAATGTACCCGGCCAGACGAACAACTCTTCGATCTGGTCAAGTTAGCACAACCCAAATGCGGGCTTTATCTCGGAGCTTACCATCACTTGGTGACCGATTCCATGGCCCGCAGGGAAAGATGCTACCCCGTGTTTTTTGGCAAATTCTTCAATCAACTGGTATTTGCGGAGATTGGCTTCGCTCTTCAATTGAACTTGGTGGTCAATCGCGAAGACCAGCTGCGTCGGATCCTTGACTCGTGTAGCGTCCATGGAACTATAACAGGCAATCGAATGGTGTTAATATCCCATTCCAATGCTTTGGGAGGAGGAACTGCAAGCAATCGATTCGGGATCTCTTACACAAACTTCTGGGCAATCGGCCAGGTGTTATCGTGACTGAGACATCTGTGAGGTTGTATTTGGATGTAGTCGCCGCTTCGTATAATCGTGTCTTCCGCGAGTCCGACAGCATGGCGTTGGAAAATCTTCTCGGTGAGGGTTTGCGGTGTCTTCCTTTCGGAACGAGTATTGCCGAGGTTGGACGCCCCCGGCACTTTCACAGATGAAATCGTTGCTCGATCGACGCTTGTAGTGTTTAATGAACGGCGCGGGGAGTGCTGGTGCCATTGTATGTTGACGCGATGTTGGCTGCAGAGAGTTCGACCAGACAGGCGACTGGTCGCCCGACCGAGGGATCGACCCCAAGGGGCTGTCGCGATCTAGAAACGTTAGGGTTTTTTCTTCTTTTCTTCTTCTTCTTTTTTTTTTTTTTTTGTCAAGAATCAGCTGGGTAATCATATGGAGTTACTCACTGCTCTGTACAGCATCTCCTCCCTGGAAGAGCGCTGGGCTCTGAGCTAGTCGACGTTGTAAGTGATGGATTGGAAGATGTTGAAAAGCATCGGCATCTTTTTGCTGGGGCTACCCCGTACTTTTTCTTTCTTTTTTGGGTCACCTGACCAGCCGGCTTACTACCCCAAGCTGGTGGTTGGTCAAGCTGGTGGTTGGTCCCTCCGACGTCGGCCAATCGGCACCACAGGATGCGATGACTCAGACGTCAGTTGAACCTCAACTCAAAAGGGCCCTCTTCATTTAGACGTCGAGGCTCGTTGAGCTGGCGCAACTCTCGAGTGATCTAGAAGGGGTAGTGCAAGAGACAGAAACATGCAAAATACTAAGCATGTCAAGAAGGTCGGACTGGAGAAGAGCATGCCGACAGATGCCCAGCGCAGGTCTAACGAAGAAACGTGAATGATGCAGCGTCCTGAGAAATGGCAGCATAAGACAAACGATGGCTAAAAAGAGAGATATAGCCTAACTGATAATGAGTACCCAGGTTTCCCTATGCTTTCGTAGCAACTAGGAACAGTCGGGGATACGGCAGAAGAACCTTTCCATCCTGCTGAGCGGGATATACCTCCTTCAATCTTGCCAAATACTGCTTCAGGTAGCCATCCCGCTCCGCCTCAGACAGCGGGTCAAGAAATGGACGCAGTCCAGTACCCTTCACCCACTCGACGATCGCCTCGTGGTTCTCTAAAGCGTGAAAATAAGTCGTCTTCCAAATCTGAAGGTCGGAGCAGAGAGGCTGCAGCGCATCATACAACTCCCCAGGCGTAGGGAACTCGTCTCGTCCGGGCTTTGCACGCTTCATGGTTTCCTGCCAGAGCGTATTTGGGGCAAAGGCTGTTTCGGACATGGCAGCGTGAGATGGCTCTGATACGTTGAAGGGTACTTGGAAAGCGAGCACGCCGCCGGGCGAGAGATGTCCGACTAGTTTACTGATGATCTCGACTCGCCTTCCTGAAGGTAGCCATTGAAAGACGGCATTTGAGAAGTACAAGTCGACTTCTCCATCAGGCTTAAACGTGGTCAAGTCGGCAACACTAAAGGACAGTTCGGGCAATGTCTTTTTGGCCTTTCGTATCATATCAGCCGAGGAGTCGATGCCGGATAGATTCGCGCCTGGGTATCTCTCGGCAACCACGGCTGTTGAGTTGCCAGGTCCGCAGCCCAGGTCAATGGCACGTTTAGGGGACTCTAGGGGAACCCGTGATAGCAGGTCGCGAGACGGCTGTGTTCTCTCACGGAGAAATTTAGAGTATTGGTTGGCAGACCAGGTATCTTTTGTTGTTGTTGATGCCTCGGTAGACTGTTGTCGCTGAGACATGGTCGGACAAATGGCTCTCATCAATTGAGGTCTGGCTGAGGAGAGTAGTCTTGGTAGGGACTTTGTGGGGAGAGGCATGATGATTGAAGTTGAGAGTTGAGGGGGTTTTGTATTCAATTTGTTGAAGGAACGGCCAATCTGATTTGGCGTGGAGGATGATGATGAGCTGAACTTGAGGACTCCCGCGGTTGACTGACGAAGCACAGTGTTGAGAGAGGAAATGACGGTCACCGACTCGGCTTAGTAAGCAATCCTGTCACGATGTGGGTTCACATGTTCTTCAAAGGGATGAAGCCGAAAAAGAAGAAGAAGATGAAAATAATACCGTTATCTTGAATCTTTTACACACCTCTCCCTGGTTGTATTTTCTTCAGTGCATAGGTAGGTCATGGATATGCGTGGCGGCTGCACATGCCTCTGTTCAAGGTGGAGAGGGACCCTGTTAGACGCTAGCATGGTACATATCCTGCACCAGCTGCAATCTTGTTAAGAAGGGGCTGAGGCTTTATAAAATGGATATTGACATAAAAAAAGGCTTGAAACATTCAAAGCTAGGTATTTTGGAGGCTATATTATGGACTGCAACGCAAAATATGGCACCATTTGCGGGTGCTGACTTGATGACGGAATGCTCCATAATCGGGTGGCGTTCGGGTGGCGTCCCGAACCGGAGCAACCTCAGGCCGGTGGCTTCGGCATCGCGACATTCATTGGCTTTGGTTGGAGCCGTGAAGACGGGGGAGGGTGACATTTCTGCACTGAAAAGGTGTAGGGGCTGAGTAAATCTCAAGTATAAAGCCGTGATTTCTCGTCTAAGAATCTTCCATCCCTTTCGCTTCATTCTCACCATTCATTAATCTCTCAACCATAATCTTCGCGATACCCAAATACAACGTCCCTTAGGCTACTATCCACCCATCTTTGCATAGAAGCCATCTAATCTCCACCATTATTTCCTGCTTCTTTCCAACCATGGGTCAAACAGGGAGCGTTTTTACCCAATGTGAGATTGCCGCCTCGCCAGACAAAGTGCGATCAATTGTAGGTCACCAGACGAGCCCGTACATGTACAATGCTGACAAGGGGTAGTTTATGGATTTCAAAAACTACAAGGAATGGCACCAAGCTTGGACTTTTACTGTCAACGAACCCGACAAGCAACCTGTCGACCTCAAGCCCGGTGACAAGATCAAGGTGAATCTCAAGGGGACTGTATTCCACCCAGTCATTGTCGTAAGCAGCCCATGCCGCCAACGCCTACGAAGCTACCGATACAAATTAACACTTGCATATTAGGAAAACTCCACCGCTTCCTTCCAATGGCGGGGCAGTCTCCTCGGGCTATTTGCTGGCACACACCAGTTCTACTTTTCCCCTAGCGAGACGAGCCCCGGACACACGACTCTGGTCCACAAAGAGGACTTTACCGGACTGCTAGCCTTTCTGTTCAAGCCGGGTTGGAGCGCGCAGAAGTCAACGTTGCGGAACTTTGAGGTGTTTAGTAAAGACTTGAAGGCAGCGGCGGAGAGGGTGTGAACTGGGGTGTTGCAAGCGATTGGCAGGATGGTTCTGTTTCCTGCGCTGACGATTTGACATTTGGTTTTCCCCCACCTTTTTTCTCTTATGTTTCTTTTGTTTCTTATTTTTCTTCACATTCACCATTTCTATATATATCTAGGGGTTGGACTTTTGACACACCAGCTTGGCTATTTAGCACGCCAGTTTGCTTCACTATGAGCAGACTAAAATGTTGAGAAATGTGTCTAAAATGACTATAAATTAGGATACACCATAAAGTAAAATATATAAAAAGTCCGATATATTATTATAAATATAGCCTATTTTAAAAATATATTGTATCTATTTTCTTTTTGCCTTTCTATAGGCTGTATTTAATATCTCTATATGCTAGATGAGCAAATTAGTGTGTCGAATAGCCAAGTTGGTATGTCAAATAACCGGCCCCTATGTCCAGCATAGATATAGTAAAGCAACCTGACTGCACTACAGCCTGTCTTTACAAATATAGTGCAAGCATGCGCAATTAATCTCGTGCTGTCGGGAACTTGGTTCAATATAAAGAAAGAACCTTTCAAGCAGAATCATCGGATATTTATTTCATCATCGCCTTCAACTGAACTGAACTGTCTCGATATTTCGCCTTTCTTCGCCAACTTCTGGTATCTGCAAACCTCGCGTCCTCTTCGTCATGCTCATCACAAATTCTTGCGGAAAAAAACCCGTTCATACCCATCCTCAATCTTCCTCTCCGTCTCGTCAAATCCAATTTTAGAATAGAACACAATATTCTCGTACATCTTGACATTAGTATACATAGACAGAGCCGGGTATCTATTTGCCTTTGCAAACTGTTCGGCGTATTGCATGAGATCGCGTCCGTAGCCGCGGCCCTGTGTCGTCACAGCGACGACTAGATTATTGATAACGACCGAGTCGGATTCCTTATTCTGGAGGAGAGAGATGGAACCGATTACGCCTTCTTCTGAAATGAGGACGAATACGTCGTGGGTTTTGAGGAGTTCGACGTAGTCTGTCAACATGGGGGCTGGTGGTTTGCCCATTCGCTCGATGTATTTTGTGTAGGCGTCTATGACCATGGCCTTGATGGCTGGAACATCTTCCAACTTGGCCCTGGCTAGGGAAAGGCCGTTGACGTTGAAAGGAGGATCCCTAGTTACGACAGATTAACTTCAAGTAGGGACTTCTCCCGTGTAGATTGGTTTTACCTGGTCATATTTGCGAAATTCTATGGAATCAGCTCTGGAAGTAGAAGATCAGTGACCAGCAAAGAGGTACAAGGTTGAAGGCGTCGTAGATGAACAACTCGTTCCAACTGTAATCTCTTATCTTCAGTGAGCCCCGAAGTCGGATACGGAGGAGTGACTCAAGTGAGGGGAAACGAGGCAATTTAGTCGGGTTTTATGAGTCGAAGTAGCTATGACAAATCTTACAAAACTTATCACGTGTAATTTAGAAGATATTCATCAAGACATGAACTTACTTGATGGGTTGGTTGAGGATGATTCTCTTTCGTTGAAGGTGACGGGGTGGTTGTCAAATTGGAAAAGGGCACAAATTTTGACAAAGTTGGCGGTTGGAATAGTTCAACAAACCTTTGAGTTTAAAGTGTAACTGAGGAATCTTCTTATCATCATAAATACTCTATAGAATCAGTTTCTTCATGAACCACGCTGCACTAACTCAGTGTCAACCTCTCAAATAATGCGGATATCCTGGTGTTCAACCCCTTCCAACATCTTCCACGGAGCCCCCGTGACAATTCCAATACGCTTAAACTCTGACACACTTCCCTCGGTAGCACTAAGTATCAGACCTATCCCACCCCCAGCATGATAAGCCTGGATAATCTGTCGACCCTCTCTCCCTCCCCATTCCTCCTCTCTCATCTTTCTTGTTTGGAGAATACAAACCAGGCGGTTTTCTTCCAGCGTTCTCTGAGGCTCGTCTTGGTAAAAATTGGCTGAAGTAGTTGGCACTTCTAGGACTCGCGCTCGGAGGTTGACAAACCCCGACGATAACCTCTCCCCAACCTCACGCTCACTGACACCCGCGTCAATGATATTCGCATCTTTCTCATCTCCGTAATTTAAGAACTCTATCGGAAAGTTCGTCCAGGTCCAAGACCACGACGGCGCATAGTACGTCGATCCATCCTGCTCCGCATGAACCGTCTCCGTCCCAACCCTCCGCCAAAGCAGACCCTCCAGAAGATTCGCCCTCCAAAGCCCCGCCAAATAGTCACAACCCATATCTGCCTGCATCTTTCTCGCCAACCCCGAAATGGCAGGCAGTTTATCACGCGGGACGGTTAGCCGCCGCCGCGAGTAATCCTCAACCACCTCGTGCCACGTCTTGAGACGAGTCGGAGCAGGGTCTCCTGGCCAGACGCGACCAGATCGCACATACCCGTAGCCCCTCCGGTCCGAAGGAACGTCGAAACACCGGAATGGCCAGGCGGAGGAGAAATGGTCGAGGTCGAGGTACTTGATCTTCGGGGTTGAGAACCGCTTCAAGGGGCGGATGTAAGAGCAGACTTCCTCCCGGCACTCCCAAACGACATGAGTCGTCGTGAAGTGGAGAATACGCCAGGAGAGTTCACGTTCTTGTAGAATCCAGCCCCGAGACCAGAGCGGATTCCTCATGAAGCTCCTGACCCAAGGATTGGGCTCCTCGGCAGGAGTAAAGTCGGGGTTCAGGCCAAAGCCTTGCTTCCGCACAACTGAAAGCTCTTTCTTTGAGTACTTTGCCTTAAGGAAGCCTCCGTCGCAGTGATTTGAAGCAGCAGCGGCGATCGTGACGAAAGCTGTCGAGTATACCTCACTCATCGTCGAAGCCTCTCTTTCCCAGTCCGCTTCGTCATCCTGTAGGATGCATAGCGCATCAACCCAGAGATAGGGGATTCCCAGCAAATTTGTTAACTTGATCGCATCTCGAACCGTTGCCGGGAGAAGTCCGAGATCAAGTCCCGTCTGAAGAAGCGCCAGAGTCTTTGTCGTCGCCTTGCATGTCTCTGCCATTGACGAACCCCAGCAGTAGCTTAATGCAGCGTATCTTTGGTTCGCTTTTTTATTGGTTGGCACTTCCTGTCTCATAATCAATCGGGTTTTTGGGTACGAGCGCACGTCAATGAGCCGTGATGGGAGAAACGATGTGGCGTTGGGAAGCTGACAAGCCTGATGCTGATTGACGCAGTTGGCGATCAAGCGCTTCTGCACCTGGAATTCCCCCTTAAAGAACATCTTGTATTCGGGTGTCGTTGCTATTGACCAAGTTGTAGGGGTACTCCATGCGACGACGTCTTGGTTGTCTTCAACATGCGGTGCAACTTGCTTGAGGTTGATGATGATGGAAGAGGATTCAGGCGCTCAACGGTCAAGGCCCCTGTCCAACGGTTCCGCTGGATCCGGGACGAACGATCTGGATGACTAGCTCCATGGCTGGGACTTCCTCCATCGAACCACAATCATTATTGCAGCAGCATAGACGAACCAAACGTCAAGCTGGCGCGGATATGTTAGTATTCATCCTGGTAGATACGGACGGCTATCCCAAACCCTATGGGTAGATATATGGCTAAACTTTTATAAAGGTGCCAAGTAATTATAAACCGGTCTTATTATACGATTTTAAATATTAGCTACATGGACTTGTTGAAATAACCAACACCGACTTCGACTTATTTCCACAAGCCCATTCTAATTTATCAGGGACCAAACAAAGTAGACTCGAACGTCAACTCCCTTTAACCCCGAAACAACAATGCTCGTTTCCACAATACTAAAGCCATTGTAGTTCTCATCATCGGGGCCCTTGCATTGGGGGGTTCACGAATAGACGCAGCTTTTCTGCAGGTATTTCAGTACGGCTGTCCACGGCGGCTTTGCTTTGGGGCTAAATTGATGCGCTGTCTTTCATCCCTCGTCATGAAGCGAACTTGCATTGACTTGACGTCATGTCTATCATTTGGTACCTAAGCATATCAGGTAGGAGAACTTCATCACATCACCCTTGCCCTCGCCGATATTCGGTTCGCCGTTCTTGAACTCTCCGGGGAACTTCTCGACTGGCTTGGAATGCTCCCATGCCACCTCAGTCCTAACATTCTTGAATCCAACATCCCGCATCAACTGGGCCATCCACTGCTGGCCGATGCCATGATGCTCGACGCCGGCCATCTTGTTCTCGGGATGGAACCTTTTAGCCTCAGGGCCAAAGTCCTCAAAATCCGTCAACGCCACTTGGCCGCCCTCCTTCAGACAGCCCAGCATTGTAGCCAGTACGGGCTTGATCTCGGCGATGTGGTGGAGGACGAGGTGAGAAGTGATGAGGTCGTACTTGAGCCTCGGACCATCAGGCTTGGCCTCGTCAGCAGGCGGAAGTCTCTTATCCTCCGGGTCTTGCAGGAACACTGCAAGGGGGATGATGTTCTTGGGGGCGTCCGGCTTGGCCAGCTTCGAGGAGAGGACCTCAATCATGCCCTCGGCAGCATCAACGGCCACCAAGCGATTGACGGCGGGCGCGACTTCTAAGCTGAGTAGGCCTGTCCCGCAGCCAATCTCCAGGACGTCTGGTCGGCGGAGAGAGTTGTCTGAGCCAGCGAATGCAGACGGGACGAAGGTTTTGATGGCTTTCCAGGCCTCGAGGCTCATGGCGTGGACGAAGGGATTGCTGTCCCAGGCTGCAGCCTCGGCATTGAAGCGCTTGTTGCCTTCGCTTAGCCCGGCTTGTTCGGTTGAGTCCGGCATGGTGGTTTAATTAATTGAAAGCGAGGGTGAGGTTGTGATGGAGAGTGAAGATAATGGGAGGAGATTTCAATTGGGGAAATTTGAGGGTTTTCGCGTAACTTGATTGATTGATGGGCGAATGATGGTCAATGGGAATTTCGTCGCCTTGTTGAAACAACCAAGTTGACAAGTTAAAGACGCTCGTTACGGAGGAGAGGAGAAGAGGCGTCTGAGAAGCCTCGGCGGAGAGAGAGACGGAACGGCTCACGGCTGTCGGTCGGGGATGGGTCTCGGTGTCTTTTGGTGCGGGGGAAACGGCGGCAGCATTCATTGCTGCATAAACTTGGGGTTTATTTCTTTCATAAGATATTTGATCCAAGTCAGCCAAGTCGAACGAAACTCGCCAACTTGTGACAAGAAACCCGCAGAGAGTGATGGGGCTTCTGGGGTTTCTATCATGATAACACTTGGGTGACAGAACCTTAGCATTGATCTTATAGGAGGGAACTTGAGATATATGTGCACTTCCTCAGAGATTACCTGTGTTTGATGCTGCCTATGATTGAACGGGTGTCGTGGTCTGAAGAGAGCCGTAGGACATGTAGAACGGCCAGCCAGGGTTAATCGAGGTTGCAAGACAGTGGTGTGGTGCAGATACAAGGGTCTCCCTCTCTTGTGACATGGATGTTTGTTGATAGCCAAGCCATCGTCACGTAGATAGACCTCGCTTATCGTACTGGCCATGAGATTGCCGCACCTAGGTCTCGATGCATTTTTGACAAAGTGCAGTCTTGATCCTTATTCTTGAGTCTTTACTAACCCTGCTTGTTCTTAAAGTCAAGGCGCAAGCAAGAGTTATGTCCAGCGCAGCTTTAAATCATTCATCATTCAACAGTAAATTTCACGTCATGATGGGTCTGTATAATTGGTGTTCATAAGTGCATGGCGAATTACTACAATGACTGATTCCTGGAGCCTAACATGCCCTCCCACATTTGTGCAACTATTCTCTCAGCTCACCTTATTCGCCAGTAGCTCTACGAGATTCCTGTGCCTCAACCTTGTCGCTCCTTGTACACGCGGAGAGCCTGATTGGCCAAGGAAAAATAAAGACTCGTGGGGCTCTCTGCCTTGGCCCTTCTCCTCTTATCTTCCTCTTATTACATAGGAACTAATTAGTAGAGCAAGCGATTCCAGCGTTCACACGATGGCCTGTCCAACATGCTTCCATCTTGCCAAGTGTCTTACTCTACACGAGGCCAATCTCTCATCAAGTGGCAGAGAGCCCTTCAACGGGCCCTGCGACTTCTTGTTGGGGTCAGCACTCGATCTTGAATGGCGGGCCGCGCGTTGCGAGAGCTGTCGCTCCATCTTGGCTGCTATCAACCCTACATCTCTACAGAGCAAGTATGGAACGACTACATACGCCGTCACGGCGCATCTGAAAAGGAGCCAGCCTCGCCTCCTCATCCTTGCGGGTGACCTCAACGGCATTCCGAGTACCGATTTTGACTCAAGACGAACCAATCTGCACAACCTCTCTTCCACCTTTTATCACTCGACTGAGCGCGTCCACGCAGATGAAGAGCGCGGTCGGGAGTGCGACCCCGAATTCGTCAACGTCGAGCTCATCAAGCAGTGGATTCACCGTTGTGAGTCGGCGCATAACCACTCTTGCGTCCGCAAATACGATTCCTATCTCCTACCCAAAGCACAGCTCAGCTTCATCGATGTCGATCATCTCTGCATTGTCACGCCCGAGGAGCCGGTGCGCTACGTGGCCCTGAGCTATGTTTGGGGTACCTTGCCTGTCCTCAAGGCACTCAAAGCCAACATAGGTGATCTGAGACGGCCGGGGGCCTTTTCCTTGCCCCAGTACCGGCTTCCACAGACGATTAGAGATGCAGTGACGTTGTGCTCGCTCCTGGATATTCGATACATCTGGGTGGACAGCGTTTGCATCGTCCAGGATGACCCCGAAACTCAGAAGGAGCAGCTCCGTGCCATGGGTGCAGTTTACGGAGACGCATTCTTCACGATTGCTGCCCTGCATTCAGAACATGCTGATGCTGGAATATTTCGGGTAGGGCCGACAGATGCTCGTTCCATGTCACCGCAACACATCATGCTACCTTCAAAGCCCCTGATAATAGCCAACAGTCCACCTGCAATCGGTCTCGGCGCCCTTAGCACATCCGATATCCTCTGGAACACTCGGGGCTGGACACTGCAGGAGCATGTGTTTTCGCGGAGGATCCTCGCCTTGGGGAAACGTGCTACTTGGGTCTGCTTCGGGGACCAGTGGACTGAAGATGTCGAGTTCCCAAGCGAGATAGAAGGAAGCCTCATCTCGACGGGCAAGGCCAATGGCAACAAGCTTGGCGTCGTAACATGGCCCTGCATCAGTGCCTACGGCGGTCTCGCTGAGGAGTACGGAACGCGAAATCTCACTTGCTCTTCCGACGCGGTCAATGCCTTCTCGGGAATCATCACACCCATGAGTGCATGGTTCCCAGGCGGCCTGAGGTTCGGCACTGCCGAGTTCACATTCGACATTGGCCTGCTCTGGAGCACCCGCCGTACCGGAGCCAGCCTGCGTTGTGATGCCGGCCAGTCACCCTTTGTTGAGGGCGGCCCCAAATTCCCGACCTGGTCCTGGATTTCATGGACAGGGGCTTTGGTTTTCAAGCTCTGGGGCGAAGCCGAAGACTACATCTTTCCCAGGGGACCTCTTATCGTTTCGCCCCTCGTGGAATGGCAGAAGCAGCTGGTCGAAACAGGCGCCTGGGTCAACGTTGATAACTCCTACCATGTTGTACGCACCCACTTCAGTCCGGATAAGGTGCCCCCAGCGCCAGTTCCCGAGGGCTGGACAAAGGGTATTGACCAAGCCAACGGTGAGGTCTTCTACCAACACTCTGATCATGCGCATGTGATCCCACCGCCTCGCTTCACATATCCGATTCCACCATTCGTACGCTATCGCGACATTGATCAGCGAGAATACCACCCGCATCTCCGATTCCGCGGCAAACGCACATCCGTAAGACTTGCCATAGACTCGGACACGCGGAGCCAGTTAGCAGCGACGCTTTTGGAGCGCGGTGCGACACCCGAGGTCGACATCATTCTGGAGAATGGGCACTGGGCAGGACGTCTGGAACTTAACCTTCAAAAGGGGGACAGCTTGCCCCATCCAGCCGAGACGATTGAGGTTATCGCCATCTCAGAAGCGGCGTTGGACTTGCACAGGGCGGCGCATGCGCCGTATATTTTCCAAGAGGTGCAGCAACGGAGGGAACTCTCTGGAATCGAGATTTATGAAATGGTGAATGTCTTGTGGATCGGATGGTGTGATATGGGAATCGCGTACCGTCTGGCCTTGGGGAGGATCTGGAAACCGGCGTGGAACATGATGGTTAAGGAAGAGACAGAGCTTCTGCTAACCTGATTATATTCTGATGCTCCTTACCCTAGAACCTTTCGTTCCTCGAAACTGAGGGCCGACATAGGTAGTATGGAGAGTTAGAAAGGGAGTGGGTAGTTGAAATAAGATGTCATGCCTCTGCTGCCGTCCTCGACGCTATACACTAGGTAGGGACTACAACTAGTTTATCTCGCACTCCACCTGATTATTAGAGCGGTAATAATGCCAGTTCATGAGAAACTTAATCACTCGGTTTGATATCTGGATCTTATGTTGGACTACTTCAGCTCTTTGTTTGATATTCTTCAGTTAGAACTATCTGCTCTGTCTGTGAATCTCAACTCCAAAGAGATCAGCCATAACCACATAGGCAGGCAAGCGGACGATATCCCATAACTTCATCCGACGCTTCTCTCGCGCTCAATTCGCCCTCAAATCAACCCACACCCAACACCTCTTCTCTTTGATACAACCCGCTTTTCCAATGCACCCACGCTCCGGTCAACACCACAAACACACCACGGTATCTCTCTTTCAACACAACACACGCCCATACTCCTCTTCAAATACACCCTGCAACCACAAAGTCCAGCTTGTTTCTTAAAATACACCTGCCATCTGTGTCGGCATCACCGTCTTGGGACGGCCCTCCTCTTTCTCTCTCCTTTATGCTCTACCCTCAACATTTACAGCTTGGTGGGGAGGGTGCCAGCCTTCTGGCCGGTCCAGGTAGCGATGGCGTCCATCAGGGGAGGGGAGAGGGCATCGTAGGTCTCGAGGCCGACAGCCTTGAAAGCAGAGCGAACCTCACCAATGCGGCTGGGGTCAAAGCCCTGCTCGATGATGGAGGAGACAAAGGCGGCGAACTGGGGCTCCTGCCAGCCCTTCTCGTTGGAGAGCTCGACGTGGACGAAGTCGAGACCCTTGAAGGGGTGCTCCTTCTCGATGCGGCCGTACAGGTGGACGCCGCAGCCGTTGCAGGCGTATCGCTGGATGGCAGCGCTCTCATCCACGATGTGCAGCTTGTCGCCGTTGGCCGTCACGGAGAGCTGGTCCTTGGGGATGACGGCGACGATGGAGAAGAGAGCACCCTTGGGCTTCCAGCACTTGGAGCAACCGCAGGCGTGGTTGTGGGCGACGTTGCCGGCGAGGGTGACCTCGACGGGGTTGCTCTGGCAGTGGCAGCGGAGCTTGCCACCAGAGAAGCTGGAGCTTCCCTTGGTGATGCCGCCGTCGATGGAGGGGTGCAGAGAGACGGTCATTTTGGGCTTCTTGGTTCGGTAGAGCTGGGTGAGGAGTGCTACTGCTGAGATGACTGAGCCGAGGAGGACGATGGCGGGTTTGTTTCGAGAGATGAGGGAACGGGGAGGAGCCATTGTGTATTTAAGGATGAAGATGGATTTATTGTCCCGACTACCCCGAGAGGAGAACTCCTCGCAGAATACATGTTAAATACCAGATTTACGTAAGGTAAGAGGTGGGAACGGCATATCGTTCCGTGATGGCCGTCACTGCTCTCCCAAGCTGCGCCAACCTGAGTCAACTGCTACCTACGTAGGTACTTCGTAGTGAAGGTTGCGTTCTCACTCTCAGACACAGCGGGACAAGGAGAAAGGAGCCGTGGTGTGTGTGGTACTGCTAGCGTAAGCGCTTCCTGAGCTCTCCGTCCCCCGAGATGCCGAATTATCACCATCACCCTTCCTTTTTGCGGGGAACCCTTCCATCTCGGTAACTCGTCCCCGGTCTAGCGTACCGCTGCAGGGGGTGAGAACACGGCTCTTGTCCTATCAGCAGGGCCCATTGGCTCTGCAATGTCTCAGATAGCGCTGCGGGGAGGCTTGCGGGGGAGCTCGGATGGCGTTACCAGATGAGGATAGATCTGCCACGAGTTGCGCAAGTCCTGGTTATCTTTGGAGAGAGGCAGGCTGTGCGATCATCTCGCAGGAACGATTGGTACAGAGGAATTGCCGTGATCGGGAACCTAGGTAGGATGGTGTGATCGGGAGAGGTCCACCCCGAGCCTTCTCTCCTCTGCTGTGTGTCTTGGAGACCCGGCTTCATCGGGGCGAGTGAGGAGGAGCAGAGGGCGGCTTCATCCGGAGGCGTCCAGGGAGCACATGCCCAGAATCGCTGGGATTGGCCTTGACTAACGACGATATTATGGGTTCTGAGTCATTCGGCCAGCCACAGACAAAGGAGATCGGGACTCGAGGGCGAACTGCCGGGCCAACTATCCGTTTTTCTACCTATTTTCCGGCCAGCTTCTCCGTGTTCCGGGGTCGCATACTCTCGGAAGTGTGCATGGTTCTCCTCACTTCGGGATAGTTGGCGTTGAAGGCCGAATCCTTTGACTCTCGAACATTCCACGCCAGCTCTGCTCCTCATTTAGCCCAAAGCCAGCTATGCTACAACCTTTACAATTCGCTTGTTCCTGACTTTGGCTCGAGAATCACGCAATTGTACAACTCAATTGATACCCGTGTCTGCGCATTGGAACAGGTTCAATTGGCATCTCTCCTCTCTAGGGTTGGTTGTCTCTAGCCACAACCACCTCGAGACAGGCCAATTGAAGCTTTCCTCACCCCTCTCTCTCAGTCTTCCAGCTTTGCCCAGCTGCTAATTAGTCAAGAAAACACATGAACGACGATCTAACCTGGGTCTCAACCCCTCATTCCACGCGTCAGCAAATGCTACCCGTGGACATCATCTCATGCTCCCGATTGGTAGTCTCGAGCCGTGTCGCAGCACTTGCGCCCGTCTGCTCCATTGATGTGCAAAGTATGCATGGACGCTAGTCTAATTGTGCATTAAAATGAGAGCAAGTTAGACAGACGTCAACACTGCTACCAACCCCGCAAGTTCCCAGGAGCACGGCATGTCAACACTGAGGTCACTTTACTCCTTCTGGTGATGCGATGTAATGACATTAGTAGAATTATAGATTTAGTACTAGCCAACCCCTCTGATATCCACGAACTATTGGATTCTTTAAGCAGACCTGTCCAGTCCTCAATGAAGAGGTACCGAGTGTGAATAGTCGATGGAATCGCCGTCAATTGAGGTCAGTCCCTCGATTTCGCTCAACGTAACCTCCCTTCATCTAGCAGGAACTTTGACATTCTCTCTGAGCGACATGCAGTTCGCCATTGAGCACAAACTTCAACATATGGTTCATTGGCTACGCAAGAGCATGTGAATGTGGGCATCGAAGACCAGTTCGTCCTACTCTCCTCCACCTGATCGCTTCGATGCCCCCAAGTTGGACCTGCCGACTGGCAACTTCATGATTGCCCAATGCCTTTTTACGAGGTGAGTGGCCGACTTTGAAGTTTCATGCCCACCAGTTGGTTCATAATCTATAATATGTGATGATGAAACAAACACCGAGAGAAGCGTGGATATGAATATGCAAAAGTTAACATGCGCAGCGATCTCTGGCTCGGCTTCGGAGCGGAAACAGGATGAATCAACAACTATGGTAACATAATTCTTCCACCGAGCTCTGGATCCGGCTCCTGGTTTCCTATACCAAAAACAAGCCCCCATATGAGTCCCCGAACTTGCTCTATTTTCATCCGCTCCGCAAGAGACGGTTGAGCATTCTGCCAGTAATGCATCACTCTAACCAACATGGACACGAGAAGCGTCAAAACAGTTGCCAAGACAATAAATGACGATGGGCTCGGGCCCAAAAAGCCAGGAATGGCCTTTTCTTGCATAGAGAGTATGGCGGCTGCAAGAGTGGTGGGAGAGAGAAACTGGACACGTACCGACGAGGTGAGTCGATGTTCACATGTACTGTGTGCCAAGCTAAACTCACATATAAAAGGAAGTGCGTGATTTGCGCTTGAAGCTTTAGATCCCGATTCCCTTCGCCACTCATGTGAAGAGTAAGCTGCACAACATCTGTCAGCTCCTCATCCTGAACTGCGCCGCAAGACCTGGGCCTACGTGTTTTGCATGATCGTCACACCGCTTGAAAAGTGACTCGAGCTGATCCGCACAATGGCCGGCTTCGAGAAAGGTCTCATTGATCGATGATAGAAGTTGAAGCCCAGCTGGTGTTTGGAAATGTTCATTCGGTTCTTCTTCAAAGCACTTCCAGCGGCGAATCGTGGCCCGCAGCCGGTCGATTAGTCGGCGAAGGCGATATTTGGTTTGTCCAATCCAGGAAAGGGCCTCGTTGTATTCGGTATTGCCGGGGGACGTTGAATGCACAGTCGTGAATGGACACTTTTTGAGCTATATGGTCGCCGCATTAGCCACTCCTCTGAGACAATAGATCAATAAGAAGCACTCTACATATGCGTTAACCAGCTCCTCTAATCTCTCTGCTGTGCTATTCCATTCATACTCGAAAGTCTTCGCACGACGACTCAGGACGGTCAAGAAATACAGCCAAGGATTCAGCATCGGAAGGTTGGCGTCGGATGTGCCTTCGGTGAAGGGGTCGGGACACATGCCATCCTCTGACTCGATGTATTCATGGACATGCTCTCTCTCATCTGTAGGTTGGTAGTAAGTATCGACAAAACAGTACCCGGTCCAATGGCAATCATCTATACCGGCAACAAGAACTGAAATCTGTGCTTCACAGAGGTAGTCGATCGGTCCAAGCTTTGACTGGGACATGGCCTTTCCTCCCAGAACCCCAATGTCGAATACCCTTCTCAGAGGAGTGCCGTCTCGGCGGACACGTATGTCGGAGAGCTGTTGGCGAGGCTCTACTGATCGACAGGCATAGAATGGGAGGTGGAAGGCGAGTGAAAAGGTAGGGAAACCCCTAGCCTGTTGGCGTATTAGTTGATTGGAATATCCTCGACCGGGTACCTTGGTTCTCACCTCAACGGAAGCCTGGATGCGTGGCTTGAATTTCAAGTAGCGATAGATTGCGTCGCCCAACGCGGTGGCCTGGTTGTCCGATGCACTGAGCATGAGAGCTGCGACTCCATAGTGGTCGGGGTCCGTCATGAATCTATGAACAGGTTAGTAGCCAGACATGAAGGCACACGGCACTTGGAATAAGGGTTTACCACATTAACCGACGATCCACGTTCTGTGGCGTAGATGGTCCTTGAGGCTCATGGAATCGCTATGAGCAGGGTTAATACGTCAGGTCTACCTTGAGTTGAAGGGCATCTCGGCCTAACCTTTTTCCTCAACTTGAGGTAGAGCTCATGTGCAGTAAGGGGGACACGGTCTCCCAGCGACATCGACTGAGTGCCATTATTCGTTCTATCATCGACAAGGATCCCTTCTCTTGAAGGGCCACTCGAGGGGTTTGCCAACCACTTCTTGACAGTGATTGGAGGACAGACTGAGTCCACAAAGTTGGCTTCCTTTCGTCGTCGACGTCGATCTTCGCCCTTCGTCATGAAAGTAAAAATGAACTTGTCGTCAAAGTCGTCGTCGTCGTCATCGTCAAGATCAATGTAGGGGTCATTCTCGCCCAGGAGCTGTTCAATTGAGGCCTTTGACCGTCTGCGAGTAGGCGAGTTTTGTCCATCACCAAAGACTGATTGGTTTGTTGTTGTATAGCCTCGGGATGGCTGGTTTCTTTCCGGATCCTGGGCAGCCCTCTCCACGTCTGTGTCCTCTGTGGCCTCGGCTTTGCGACAGCGTCTTTTTTTCCTCCTCCTAGTTCTCTTCTTTCTTTGTCGGCCGATTTCTTGTGATTCAGTCGTTACTGGCGACAGCGAACCGCCATCGTCCTGAGCGTTCTCCGATCTCACACGACGAACTGGGGTACGGAATCCCCCAGCTCGATCCATCTGTACTAAGCTTGATGAGAGGTGCAGGAGCTCGCGAACAAGGCAGTGATGTAAGGAATTCGAAATGATATAATGTCCGTTTGCCACTTTCGTAAATGCGGCATGACAAGTTGTCTATGGCCGATTCATCCGTTGTTTGAGATGGGAGTTCAGGCTTGATCAAGTGATGAGGTGCAGCCGCAACCCTGCAGCGAGGTTCAGATCATCGCATGATATATTACCTGTCGAATAGATCAAGGTGGGGATTGCGGAGCTTGTCCAGGATGGATGGCGATCTTTCCATGAGAAGGGGAATCTAAAACCCTATATCGAATTTATAGATTTGCGATTTCACGGCGGGTCATGATGCGGCCTCCGGAGAAGCCCGGTTGAGGCCAGCAGTCCCGTGGTACATCCTGCAGACACGTTGTAGTGTCGGTGAGCTGCGTTACCTATCAGAGTCGCAGTTTAGTAGGCAAACAGTTGCCTTATATGTTTGAGGCCATTGCTATTTTCCTGTGCCGCCTGCGCCGCCGTAATACTCAATTCTAACTCGGCGTAGAGGCTCGGTATCCGTCATCTTGCTTCACGGCGACGGTTGTCTGGGCCTACTCCTGCAAGAGGGAGAAAATACGACTGTCCTCGTGATTCTCCCTCCGGCGAATTAAGAAACACCGCAAAGTGCATACATGGGCGACATTGGGTAGCAAGGGCATCCAGTTGGGCCTTTTCTTAACGAATTCTAGGGCTGTCTATCTTCAGTAGGGCGAGGAAACACCACGAAGCACCAGTGTTCAGTCCAATTAATTATGGAATTTCGAGGCTATTGCTAAGTGAGGCGAGCGTGTCGATGGCGGTGGCTGAGTGCTGCAGAGCCGTAGTTGCTGATGTGACTTCGACCGGTTATATGAAAGGAAGACAACCAGCGAGACAACCGTGAGTCACCATGGGTAGAAACTCCCATCGTCATGTGATTTGTTCTAGACCGCGGAGAAAGCAGTGCCTATTCCTGGCAAGAGTATAGGTATCGGCATGGGGGGTGGGCTGGGGTCGAGGTCAACCAATGACAGAATGCATTTCGAGTGAAGCGATCGCCTCGCATATGCTCCCTTCCTCCAGCTGAGGTAGCACAAAAGGGCTGGGCAGTGTTGGGCAAGGCCGTCACGTCATCCCAGCCATCGGATCATCGCTTCTCAAATCCTTGGGAACCGCCCCGGTGAGGACAGAAAGAAAAAGGCCAATTTAACTCTTGCAGGGCAAGCTACACCGACCCCATAACCGATAAAACTGTTTGATTAATCTTCCGGGTGGCCTGTCTAAGCGATCATCTCTTTCCGGGTTCCCGGACAAGGATCTGCGGAGGTGGCGTTCCTACGAAGGACGGTAGTTGTTTCCGACGGACATTATTCTGAACTCCTCTCCGGACTGAGTATGTACAGTGTTTTGGACAGCAGTAACACAAGTCTAGCGAATCAATGGGTCAAAAACCACGAAGGAAGGCAAAGTACGGGGTTGGTTCTTGTGAACGGCTGCGAGTCTATAATGGTGAATCTATCTAGGAATTAAGTATTGAGAATGAACACATAACACATTCCTCCCATCAGAGTAAAGGCATGCATTCATTTTTCCCAGCCACATACAAGAGCAGAACGCCACAGCCCCCCAACTCCCAACAAACTCAACCACAACCCCTGGTTAAGGCCAAGTGTCATGATGGCAACTACCCATCAACAAGCCCCCTTTCTCCGTCTTGCCAAATTATCCATGAGCCACCTTGCCACTTATTCTCTGACTGTCTTCTTCTCTACTGGACAGTAGGCACATCGTGGAATTCCACAGCCGGGGCAATTGGCCACTGAGATCCGCATCCCCGAGGTAGGACAACAGCAGCACGACCAGATGAAGACCACTCGTTTCTTTTTAGGGGGCTAGCATTAGTTAGATGAGGCTCGACATTGGTTTTGGATCGTCTTGTGACACATACATGTTGGCGGAAAGGGATCTCTGCCCAGTTGTGATGATCGTATGGCCCTAACTCAGGCACCGCTTCTGATACGGCGCATGTGCCTCGCTCAGTCTGCCGTTCTTCGATAGCCGAGGAGCGATGAGAACTCGGAGCTGTAGCTTGGAGATGCGCGAAACGGGACGAAACAGGAAACATGACAAAAAAAAAAAAAAAAAGGACCGTAATGAACATGGACATCCATAGTCTGTTTACTTGGCTTAAAACGTCCTTCCTTTATATCGTACTCGGAGGGAGCGTTCAAAGGAGGTTGGTTTGTCCCAACCTCCATCCTGAAGCAATGCCGGCAGCCGAACATAGCATCCCACGCCAAGCGCCCTTTTTTCTTCTTCGAGGGGTCAATCTAACTACGATAAGATATCTATCTAGAGATCAAACCTCACGCCCCCGATCGCAGGGTCGGAACCTCGGCGATTTAGATGCCGTACAACGAAAGAGGCCACAGGCCAATGGCATGTTGAAAGAGCTAGGGAAATGCGAAGCCAGGGTCAGAATTGGACTGAGCATCACAACAACTCCGTCCATCCGGTCCTTTTCGTTCGTCAAGTCTCCCAGATGTTGTGGGACTTCGTATTCTTCCAGTCACGATACTGCAAATGTCTCGGCCTCAGTATAGCACTGTAGCACTGCAGGGTGCGTTTTTGTTGATCAAGAAACGTCGATGGTGCTGCCGGGTAGCTGCTTTCGTGGCGTCCATGTTCGGAACCTAAAGGCATTCAGTTGGAGCTGATCCTATGGTTTTGCTCACTCGGACGTTTGATGAGCCCTCTCGTTCTCGAGGTGATACCTTGGGTTACCGAGTATATATAGGCTGTGTAGCCGAGTTGGGTCTCGGGTTCCGAGGATACTGTCTGAAGGTGAATTGCTTGTGCGTAACATTGGGAAAGGTCTCGATGGCGAATTGAGTTGAACAGTGAGGGCATGGTGACGTCTAATGCTGTGGTATGCCACTGAGCTTATGGCCGCGTGCTTTCTGTCAAAGCGGCAATAAAGATGCCTATCGATGGATTTGGGATCCTGAAGAATACTTGATACGATGATCACCCTACAAGAGTTACTTGTGTTCTTGTCTAGTGTTTCGAAGAGAGTGGCTTAAGAATTCCATTTTAATGAATGCCGCTCTCCTGGAATGTATTCAACTCGGGGGGCAGGCAGGCTTTTATTCTTCTGTAGACCAAAGTATCAGTTTTAGATGACATAATGGGACTTCGTCTTGGTGGGTGAGATTGTATGTTGTATCGAGGGCTTGTTGTCTGGGTTTCACAAGTCAACTCTGCGCGATTGGATTTCATCCTCAGCTCAAACAACTCAATAGATGTAGTGGCCCGGTTGCTTTCCCAACCCAAGAAACCCGCTCGAGTCTAGTCCCTTGTATGCCCCAAAATCTCGATTTCTAACCCAAGAATGCTTGACAGAATCATAGGCTTCAAAGAGCCCTATTTGGACTATGCCTCTCCGTACGTTCTCCTGAGAACCAAACCACATCTCTGCGGGCATCCGAAGTGCCCGGGGTTACATTCAGGAATGACCAAGCAGACGATCGTCTCTTCTTCCAAGGACGCGTGCTCATCCAGTGCAACATGGTCTTCACCTATGGTTGCTGCCGCCGTAGTTACACTCCCGTCGGCATTACGGATCGGTGAGACCTTGTGCACATATGTTGGGCCAGAAGCTCGGTTGCAACTAGGAATTGTGCCAAGATCGGTGGTTTGGTTGACCTTATATCAAAGCTAGACGGGTGGATGTCTACCTTGACATTCTCGACAGTCGCGAGTTGGATGGCCTTGGGTATTCCACGATAAGAATTCGCAATCGAAAAGTAATGAGGGTCCCGATTTATGGGTTCTATTGGTGCCCAAGGCCATGACGGCGCACGGTATAGCTGTAGTGGATAGGCTCGTCTACCCTGCCATGACATCCAAAGAAGATACCGAACGGATATGTGGCGCTAGAGACCTGCTACGGAGCCGCTTGCAGACTGACGCAATACCAGCGAAACCTATCAAACGGTTAGAGTCAAACGTGAAATGCCGGCTTAAATACTCGTGGACCAGGTTCTCCCGGACATCTCGTGGGGAGGATTCTGGTGAGTCTGAGGTATCCGAGTTGATTGAATAAAGAACATAGCGGCTAAGTGGATGGCATTCGTCAACACTGGATCAGGGGCGAAACTCGAAGTCATATCCGGTACACGTCTCGTTGGAAGTGTAGTTGGTGGCTGAGGGAGACGACCACTAGAGTTGGTCCCCCGCGTAGTAAATAGTCTTGTGTGAAAGAATTCTCTCTAGGAAGCCTCGCCCTCGACATTTTATGCGCAGTCCTGAATAATGCAAAGTGAACATATCCATAGATATTGAACCTGCAGGTTCAGGGCAGGTTGGATGACGTCTTGTAATGTCTGAGGGATGACGCTCCAAGGAATCCCACCCCCCTTGAGTAGGTAGGTAGTGTTGGTAGGTTTTTTTTTGGCGACCCCCCCGCTGAACTGAGACCTGCATAACTGGTAGATTGATCGATCTCCAAGGCTTGAATCAGCCGTGTGCCCGGTATTTCTTGCATGCCAGTAGGAGGAGTAATTTGAAACAGTCTGGCAGCAAATCAGGGGTAATAGAGGGATCTTCTCGAAGCCAGGTTCTGATCTGAGCCAAGGACTTATTTCGGCTGTATGTAGATACCTAGCCAAATTTGCATTACTCAAAATGGTCATGTCTATAGATGTTGGTTATAGTGAGCCCAGCGCTAAGATGACACTTACCGACAATATCTATGTTCTTCATCTCGCGTCTGTAACCAAAGACCCAGTACCGATTGTTCGCGACTGCGCTCAAGTACACAAATGCAAGGCTGAAATCTCCTTGGGTTGACCCGGGTTTTGGAATAATCAGGGGGACGGCAAAAGCAGGACCTTCCCGGGCACCTATTTTTGGATAATGACGCATAGAGAACATGGACCCTTTGATTTCAACCGTAAAGATAGGCTATAATGAAGATGTAACTTGGGGGCTGCGAACACGAGCACATCACGCAGCTGACTGGACCTGGAGACATATAAACACCAAAGAAAATGAAACCGAATAGGTTGTAGACGCCAATAAAAAAACCGTCAATTCTCGTCCTTCTCTTCACTCTTGGGAGAATCATCCTCTTGCTTGAAGCTCTTAAACACGATCCCCTCCATGAAAGTCGAAGCCATGGCAGTCATCCAGGGATGTGTCTTTTTCTCAAGCGAGCAATTATGTTTGTATTGACTCCAAACTTCCTTCCAGTTTGGGGAGTTTAGACCCAAGACGAACCCCCGCGCATCGTGAAGGCTCATATTCTTGAATATGCCGTCATTAGGTCTTGTGACTGGGAGGTCCTTTTCGCGCATTTGCTTCATGAGCGAACCGAGCAGCATGCACGAACACTCGGCGCTGCAGCCGTCGTTTCCGGCCCAGAGAGATTCGAGGAGGCCGTAGATATTGGTGGCGATTTCTTCAATAAGTTTCGCTCTGCGAGATTCAATCTTGTCTAGGAGCAAGTCAGCCGGGGTCCCGGGCAGGCAAGGATGGCATGTCCAGGAGAGTGAGACTTACCCAGGATTATGCTCGGGATTGGCAAGTGGGATTCTAGTGGGACTTTGCTGAATCTGACAATGGCCCTCGACATGGAATCGAAGACCTTCTCGTCGGGGAAGACCCAGGAAATGAATAACCAGGTTACACAGTCCTGGCCGCCGTCGCTTGGAAGCTCGTCATCGAGCTTCTCGAGCCACTGCTCAACAACGAAGTCGACTATCTCGTGGCATTGATAGTAGTCAACGAGCGCTGCGAACGACCCGAGAGTTTCAAGGTCAACGGACCGGGGTAGGCTTCGTAGATGGCCATGGATAACGTCGAGCAGGATGAGCAGGGCCGCGGCATCCCACTCAGACGTCCTGACCTCGAAAATCCCCTGCTCGTTGCGGATACCTTCGCTGTAGGGCCCATCAAACATTGCCTGGAATACCGGTGATGCGAGGCTGAGATGTCTTGACGATACGCGATATCGTACCTCGACGGGTTGATCGTTGTCGTCGTACGGCTCCAGAGCAGCCAAGTCTTTGACCGTACAGATGGAGGCGGAGACATCGTGGAACTCGTGGGCGACATTCCAATTGGCTTCGATCTTGGCCTCTGGCTCTTCTGGCTCTTCTTCTGTCGCTTCGCCTTGCGTCTCGTCTTCACTTTCTGGCCTTTTGTCTTCTCGTGCCTCCTCTTCCTTCACAGTCCCTGCCTGAGAAGAGGACTCCTCTTTCTCAGCATCTTCCTTCTTTTCGGGCTTATTCGCGTTCGGATATCGTAGAATAAGCTCGGCGTCGCCTTTGGCGTCAAACAGCAAGAGCGAGTTTTTCATCTTGACGACTTCAAAACTCTTTTGAATGAGAAGCAACCCTGGAATTGAGGGACCAAAATGGTCAACAAAACGGGGTTTCAACAGAAACACAGGGTTTAATTGCGGATTGTTTCAGGTTTTTACTTAGGTAAGCGCCAATTTTCATGACATCCTTGCCAGCTGAACTCGCTGGGCGCTTATTGACTCATTTCGGATTAGGTGGGCGTATCGCCGAAGACTGAGAAAGTTGTTGATTATTGTTGGCCAGACATTATACCACGTCTTGACTGCCTACTAACCTACACATAATCCGACTCTAATCTTAGTAATCTGATCAGTCGCTGAGTTTGAGACAATGGTAACCTGTTCCTCGGATATCTATGGGTCCACTACGGAGTCCTTATTAGGCACTCTGTGCTTTTACTCCATATTACTCCATGGTTTGGCATCAGATTTAAGCTTAATAATTAGCCACTACCTAGTACTTGTAGGTAGGCAATCCACTGTCAGGCAGGTACTCCGTACTATGCTAGAGATGATCGGCCACAACAATGGAAGGTGACATCATCTTTACTTCTTTTTTGCTTTGATAAGCGATGTTCCACCAAGACCTCGGCACCTCCGCTTCAGCCACTCTGCCCCAGCCACTATCCTGAACTCAAGGCTTGGGCCACGCTTCTCAGCCACATCTCCCCAGTGCTAGCGTTTTCGCCGGAGCAATTCCATTCCGCGAGCCCGATGACGAGCGCGGCGATTTTCCTAAACGGGAATCCTTGAGCGCATCTTACCTTGGCAGGGCCAATCAATGACGATGTACGACCAAGATAACTCAGCCTTGAATCCTGAATATGAGAACGTCGAGCATGTATAAGTAGATTGTCTGTCCATGCCACCTCTGACAATTCTTCAGAACAATAGCCCTTTCTCTTTCTCAAGTGAAACATCAATAATCATCAACAGTTGTCAGACCCAAACCATCAAGGACATCGCAATGGGCTCCAGCGAATCGAAAGAGTCTGGTAGCTATGGCTACAATCAGGGCTACAACCAACAACAACCAAGCCAAAACTACCACAATGGCCCTCCCTCTTATATGCAGCAGCCTCAGCAGCCCCCGTACCAGCAGCAGTATCAGCAACCAGGCTACCAACAACACCAACAACCACATCAACAGTATCAACAGCCAGGTTATCAGCAATACCAACGGCCACCCCATCAACAATATCAGCAGGCGCCCCATCCACAACCCATGTATAACCAACCACTACCACCGCAACAACTCGCTCCCCAACCACAACAAATACAGTATCAACGACCCAGTACTCCCCGTGGCATATTCCCCACAGACTTCTTCATCTTCCTCGGCATGGAAAAGGGCAGCCACACGGCATTCACCATCGGCCAACACAAGGGTGACCGCCAATTCTTCGTCGATTTCAACATGAGCATGGTGAAGGAACGCATGCAGGTGTACCGCGGCAGCTCCAGCATGGCCGGTCCACCCATCGCCATGATTGAGTCCGCAGGCTTCCTCAGCACCAGGTACAACATCACCTGGCAGGACGGCCGCACCGACGAACTCAAGACATCGGACCTCGCGTCGATGAAGTTTACCGTCGGAGGGGAGACGTTCAAGTGGGAGAAGATGAACAAGAAAGACGCGAGCGCCATGATGGGCCAGAAGTGCGGCAAGGCATGGAGGCTGATCAACAAGGATAGGGGCGATGGAGAGCTCTTGGCTGTGTTTGGAGAGGCGAGCGACTATAGCTATATGAAAGGTTCAGGGAAGTTTGCGTTTATCGGGCGGGGTGCCTCGGGGCAGTTTGGGCCGTATTGGGCTGATCTTGCGGTTGTGTCGCTGTTGAAGATGTGGGAGTTGAGGGCGACCAAGGAAGTTGCTGATGCGACTGGGAATGCAGTGTCAGCGGCAGTGGGATAAGACTTGGATGGTAAAATATTGTGATTAGGAAGATACTTGAAAAGCTATGCCACCTCTAACGATGAGTCTTACGCTGTATACCTTGCTTCCTTGTGATGATGTTAAAAAATTCGACAAGACCATGCAGTTCTACTTCAACCAAACCTCACCTCCAAGCAGAATGTCTAGCCAGACTTTCTTTTGATTCTACGGATACCAGTATAACCCAAGGCAAGTCACCGTAAATACGACACTGTCACGAATATTTCAATCTAAGAATCAATCTTCGGGAGGCTCGGAGTCAAAACATACGTCGAGTGGTCGATGAAGGACGCCCCCTCAAGTCCGCCATGCTAGGGTGACGGGTAACATGTCTACTGCCCAGACTCTAATATTAAATTGAAGTCCCTTGGTCCATTCGCTACATGGGTGGCCGTTATGTACTCCACTGCAAGTACTCTATCTTGCCGAATACAAAAAGGCTCTGATGCATAGACCAAAGGCAGGTGGATGATCACACACACACTCTTTCTCTCTATAACTTCTCTTCTCTCCACGACCCATCACATACGACCACAGCTCTTAGAAATTACCGGATCCCGTCTGCTCTCCATCTGTCAAACTGAGAAGCGCTCGAGTAGTAGTTGGGTCGGTGACGACCAGCGAATGCCGAGTGTTGTATGTTTTCTCTTTTTGCCCGTGTGAGTGCTTCTTGGGTTTTTGGTGCGAGTTTTGAGTCACTTGTTGTCCGCCGAGGCATACTTCTGGGTTCATAGCAGATGCTATCGTGGCTTTTTCTGGCCACAAAAGTCGTGTGGTGCCATCGAATGACACTTGATGTCCGTGGCCTGTGATTCTCGCTTCATGGTTGAGAGCGTGATTGTGGGGTGATGAGTTACCAAATGGAGATGAGCCTGGGATCTTGTGACTGACGCCGTGCCTCAGCCGCACCCTTTTCGTCCATCGCTTCAGGCGAGGCGAATTTATTTCCTTCTTTCAATCAGACCGTCTTCCGCTTGTAGACCGGGCCATCCGCTAATGATGCTGGCTGCAGCCCTCTTATATAAACGCACATGGTAATGGGACTAGGGTCCTGTTGCTTGTGCTACATGTAGCTATCGCCAAACAAAAGAAATATACCAAGTACCTACTTACAATCTACCTATACTACCACTCCACCAGGCACTTAACATGAACTCGTTTCTGTTAACTGCTCTCGCGTTGTTCGCAACCATCGCCAGATCTCTTCCCGCAGAAGACACAGGGGACTGCGATACGTACTGCGATCCAATCTGGTCCGCTATTCGCGGCTGTTACAGCACCGGTGCCTCTCTATCCGAAATCACAGAATGCGTATGCGACTCCGACCCCTCATGGGACGAACACATCTCTCCATGCGTTCTCTGCTCCGCCACCTATGCGACGGTCAGTGAGAAAAAGACATTACTCCAGTACCAATCACAGATCTACTGCGGTCGATCCATAAACGAGACCACCAACATCCAGCTGTGCAACAGTTCGTGCGGAAACGTCTGGAAGGTTGCGAGGGGCTGCGGAGGCATCGGGGGGCTCGATTCACCAGCGAAATATCAACGGTGCGTTTGCGACGAATGGGCCACCTGGAACCCATGGATCAGGACTTGTGTGAGCTGTTGCGAGGACAAGAGCGAACAGGAAATGGCGGATAGTCTACGGGAATGGAGGGATTTTGAATGTTCGAGTTCATCGGAGAAAGACGATGATGATGACGACGATGATGATGAGAATGCAGCGGAGAAAATGTTGCCAGCCTGGTCAGGTTGGGCAATTATTGTGGCAGCTTTG
This sequence comes from Fusarium robinianum, assembly GCA_013623725.1. Lineage (NCBI taxonomy): Eukaryota > Fungi > Ascomycota > Sordariomycetes > Hypocreales > Nectriaceae > Fusarium > Fusarium robinianum. The sequence continues at coordinate 27,066 of JABFFI010000880.1, read as the reverse complement.
GTTATTTGAGAAGAAGACATCGCGCGCGGGTGGTTCTTGTAGATGGATAGAGTCTTGGTGATGGATGAATGAGGTCTGAAGGCAAAGAAAGTATGGTATAAAGGGCGAAAGGGATACGGGTTGGGGGGATATTATGGCAAACACTGATACACTGCTTTGCGTTTTGAAGCGTTATTATTGATCTCAGCTCTTACTTTATATTTTTGATTACTTCAATCACTATCATACTTGAATAGTATTAATTCATAGATCCAGCTATTGCCTTCAAACTCCATTCGAATCGACCACACTATACCACTCAGTTCTTCGAAAATATACGCCACTAGACACCAGTTTGTTCGCCTGGCCTATCATTCATACCTTTAAGGCGATTTCTTCAACTCGTCTCCCCTGGTCACAGACGGACTCCTTCAACGTCGCCTAGAATGATTCGACGAGTCAGGACTCGCATTTCGGCAACGCCAGTTACGAGATTAGGGAACTATGTTTCAGGGACCTTCCTCCACAACAGCATCTCATATAAATTCACCCAGATTACGGATATCTTCAGGGAATCTCATTCCCCCACGACACCAAGCTGAAAAGGCCCATCCTTCAGATGCCAAGGCATTCGGGCAAGGCAGACTTGGTCCAATCAGGGGAAATAAAGATCCTGATATGACTTAATCACGTGGGCAGCTGAACCAACTTCCCTTAACCCATCAAGATAATTCCCCTCATTAACTGATCCTCCCGAGCACTCCGCTTGCTTTTAAGGTGACGACTCTCTGCCATACTAACCTCTCACTCTGACAGTGCTCCCCGAGACGAGCCCATCGCTCGATCGACAACAACTGCGACGATCGCCTGAACCAGCATGGGTTATGGGTTCCCCTGCCGATTCTGCTCAAAGAGCTTTTCCACAGATGGGGCACGAGGCCAACACACGGCAAACGTCCATACCGTGTACTGCTCATACTGCTTCAGGACATTCACCAGCCAGGGCTCACTGAACCAGCACGTCGAAGCCGTCCACACATGGTATTGTGACTACTGTCCCAAGAGTTTCAACAGCGACCGAGCGCTAGATCAGCATGCCACGCATGTTCATGGGTTTATTTGCTCCGAGTGCCCAGAAACATTCCGTTCTCAACAAGATTTCGACCAACACTTTGCTGCTCTTCACGCCCCCTACCAGGGCTCAATCGCCGCTGACGAGACTTATTCCAATTCTACGAGGGGTGCCATCTCGCAAATCGTCTTCGGGGGGCATTCCAACTTGTTGGCTTGCTGCACTACGCTCGGGGAGATCCTGGCGTTTGACGAGAATCTTCAGCTCATTCAGAACTGGGCCCTTCAGACGGGGCCAGCAAAGGGCTGTGCCTGGAGCCCGGTATGAGCCTCTCCTTCTTTTCTGTTCTTTTTCTCTTGCCTTTTTATTTTTTTATTCTATGTTATTCGCTCCGCGGTTGCGCCTAGTTCTTACCGTTGTCGAATAGGATGATATTTATGTCTATTCCTTTGGCAAGGCGATAGAACTTGCCACGACTGCTCCTCAGACGAGCATCCTCTGCTATCATCCCGACCAAATCGGATTTCATACTGGCAGGATTTATATGGCTGGTCTAGACAATTTCATGCTGGCTACGCTGTCACCTGAAAACGCCATCAGGTACTGGAAAATTGGCACCAAACCACAGCCCTCTCTCCCGTTCGCCCCGATTGTCCCGGTAGCCTCGCATATTTCATCCCTGCCAGCACGACCTGTCGCCATGGACATCGGTCTTAGCCTTGTTCACGGGCTCAACTTCGCCGTAGCCCTGGAAGATCGACGAGTTGCCATTATTCTACTCGAGAAGCCAAACATGATTTTCAGGCTCATTGATGCAGCGTCACCCGCCCCGATTCGCTCGATCTCCTTTATTCCGGGTTGGAAGAGACTCATTGTGGGCTCTACTACCGGGCGTTGCGATAATTGGGAGTGGAATCGATTGTAGGTCCAGGTTTCGTTTCTATAGGGTACTTTGTGAGCCGCCATTGACAGACTTGGTTATATAGATGGCCGTCAGCTGTCGGATGGTTTGAAGCCCACCCAAATGGTGCAAACGACCAGACCGAACCTGGGGTTTGCTCAATCATGGTCTATCCGAAGCGCATCGATAAACAGCTATTTGCAACCGCTGGATCTGATGGCACTTTCTGCTTTTTTTATCCGGAGCGCCTCGATTGGCCACATAGGTTTCCCTACGTTGGTGCTCCTATCACTTCAGCCTGTTTCAGTCGAGACGGCGAGTATCTAGCCTACGCCGTTGGTCCCATTGGTTCTACAGGGCCGACGATAAAGAGACATAAGGTTCGTGACGAGGAAATGAATGATGAGCGGTGGGTGTGAAACTGCTTTATGATGGAATCCGCGAACTGCATCCCTCTCATCCACCATCTGAAATAGCCAAAGGGGGGGGGGAGATATCGAAGCCTAGAAGTAGATTGTTCTATTGAATTACAACGGTGGGCGTGGTTGGACCCAGACCAATGCTCCTTCTGATTACTTGAATCTGTTGAGTTGGCTTAAAGGGACCAACGGCCACCAGCTTAATTACTATATTGTCGAGCAACTCTATCTAGGCATCAACAACACGAGATCGCTACAAAGAGCAACCATGCCCCTACTCGTTATAAATAAACGCTCATGGCCCCGAACTTTGCCCCAACGCTCTCACGCATTCAGAACACATCTAAGCCGAGCCAGATCTTGAATCTCGTCCGCTCTCTGAACCATCTCCGTAGCATCCCAATTCGCCCACACAAACTTGGACTTTAAAAACCTAGCCTCGGGCGACGCAAGCCATACACAAAAGTGACCAGCCAATTCCGCTACCCCAGTCTTAGTTTCAGGACAGCCAAACTCGAGGAATGATGGGGATAGACTTACGTTCATCTTGACCCACGGAGGCATCAAGATCACCATCATCCGCCATGTCAGTTGCCACGATGCCAGGCTGCACATTGACGACGTGGTACTCTGGGTTCTCCGCCGCAAAATAGTCCATCATCTTGAGGCTCGCTGCTTTGGACACTGCGTACGCACTCAACCCGAGGGCCGCCAGCGGGAAGGCGTGTGCCATGCTCGAATTGATGTTGATGAGGGTCGGAGAATCAGAAGTTGCGACTGCCATAAACGCCTTGGTTGCATGAAGCGTGGTCGTGACGTTGAGCTCAAAGGCTCGCATCAAGTCCTTGCTGGCATAGCTCGCCACGGGTCCAACCTGGGGGACGGATCCTGCGTTGGATACGAAGATGTCGATAGGTCCGACCTGCGAGTGAAGGGATTTCAAGGCACTGACAGCCTGGTCTTCAACGGTGAGATCCGCGGTTTCATATAGTACCCGCGCGTTGGGATCTACAGCAGCCGCGGCGATCTCTTCGACTGCAGTCTGGAGAACATTCTCTCGACGGCCAAGAATAGACACAGACCGAGCACCGGCTTGAGCGAAGGCGATGGCGATGGCCTTTCCGATTCCGGTACCACCTCCAGTCACAACAACATTTTCCCCAGCAACCGAGAGTTCGGGTCGTGTTGGTGAAATAAACGGATACGGTTTGTTGTGGTACTTTTCGGTGAAGAGCTGGTTAGGAACAACGTTGTCCATCTTGGCTGTCGTTATAGTGTCACTGAACCTTCAGTCCTGCTCTCCAGCGGCAGCGAGGACATGTGGGATTATATACATTACACAAAGCAGAAAACTTTGCAGCTCAACGATGTATAAACTGGAGCTGGGGGACGGATTTAAGAATCACGTAGTTGCCGAGCATGGAGAGTTGATAAAGACTCACGACAAGAGGTATCCGCAACTGGCGGACTTAAGTCCTTAAGCCCGAGACTTTCGCGAATGCCAAGTAACAAACCTTTCGAATTAAAACCTGAACTCGGGCTCTCGGGGCCCTTCTAGCGCCCAGGGCGTGTTCCAAATGTCCTATTTCCGCCATATCTTGACTCTGTGTCAGGCTAGCATAGCTCTGCCTCAACATCCATTCTTACTTAGTCAAAATACACTTGACCCTCACAAATAGGAGCGACTATCCCAATTTCAAGGGTTTATGGGAGTGGGAGGCCAGATATAGATACTTTCAAAGATTGCTGTTGAAGAAAAGTTCCAACCTCATAGATGCTGAAACCCCAACACTTCTGTCCAGCATCATGTCCCATATTACTCTCCTCAAGCAACTCCAGTCCAAATTAGCACGCAAATAATAATCCATCAAGCCAAGCTTCAAAAACATTGCCCTAAACCTACTATATCACGTCCCCTTGCCTTTGAGTTTCCTAGAAACCGATGTGCGAGGAGGAGTAATTGCTTGTGTGACTGTTCAGTCCATCGTATTGAATTTCCAGCAGTGGACTAGGTCAGCTCGCTGTAAAACTAAATGAATTGCATTAAGATTTTTTAATATCTGATCAGAGGAACTTGCAATGTATAATTGAAATTTCCGCGCTGAGATCATTCAGGAGTGCTAGGGGAGTTAGAGATATCGGTATTTCAAGCACTTACTTGAATCCTCTTCCAACACTCTACCTGCGTTATTTATCGACCGCACCCAACTGATGTTAGTCGATATCAGCAGTCCCCTGCCGAAGAGTTTAGTCATTAATACCATTTCGGGATCGGAGTACTTCAGATTTTGTTGCTTCTAAGGGACCAGAACCACGAGCAGCCAAGGCCCTCCTTCGTGGCTCGAGTGATGGAGAAGGTGGCGATGAAGACGAAGTAGAATGTTGGCTGGTGGGTATGCCGTGAAGGATCACACCTCTTGTTTCATTCATGGTCATTTTCTGCTGATTTACACTCATCAGATCATGATGTGAGAAGAGATACAGACAACAAGAGTCGGTCCCATCACTAAATGATGTCATGAGTGGCCGTCAAGATACCCATTGCCTGCCGAAGTGCCCTCGAAGGATGTAAGCTTGACCAACCAACTGCATACAAGCAGCATCCCTGTTGTTTCTAATTTGGGGTCGAGTGGCTGGCAGAACTTTGGCCCTGTTGACTGCGCCCCTTGTCACGTCCCGATCCTTCAGAACTCCTTCCACACTAATTGGGCTAAAACAGGGACGGGCTGTGCTCGTGCATGAGAAATCGAAACTTCTCAAAGGCCAATTCGGGTTCTGCGGAAACTTGCTTGCGATCCTCCATCGGGAGTCTCCAACCGAGCAGCCATTCACCGCCAGGCACGACAGCAGCCACCGAAAAGAGCTGAAACAATCCTCCAGTAAGGAGGGGGATCTCGAGAGGCTCAGCCCCAGCTAAGAGCTGTTACTTTGAGCCCCATATCGGACCTGCAGCTCACTGCATTGGTCGCGCGCGGGGGGGGCTGGGAAGATCATCCCCACTGCCGACAACGGAGAAGGCTACCAACTGCAGATTGTCTACTCTAGCTCATGGTTTCAAGAGTCTTGACGAGTTTCATGCACTTAGCGACGTGGCGGTGATGATCGTGGTTGGGAAGATGCAATATTGGACGCAGTCTATGGGGCTATGCTATGAATTCTTTGCAGATGGGGTGATGGGAGAAGAAAAGTTATGTTGGTTGGGAGTTGAGAAGTTGACGAAGATGTATAAAGGGAATCATCCCCTCGATGGTTTTGTCTGGATCATCACAATCATCAGCAGCGACAACACAACAGCAACAGCCTCAGCAACACAACCACACTTCGATTGAATCAGCTCTACACCTCCCACCAGCCTTCCACCCCCCTCATCCAACACAATGAAGACCAGTGCTGTCCTCGCCCTCTTCTCCGGCGCCATGGCCTTGGCCTCGGTACGTTTTCCTCCCCAAACAACATCTCGATACAACACCAGGTCACTAACAAAGGACCGCAGGCGATTCCCGCTCGTTATGGCGCAGAACTCCATGAAAAGAGACAAGAGGTATGCAGTGTCCTCTCCACCAATCTCTTCCTCCACCATGGGTTTGGAACAAGTTACTGACTTTGACTGTCAGAATGCCCACAATTCCTTGAAGACCGACGGCGGTTCCAGCCCTTTCAAGACCAGTGACGATTCCGGAAAGACTGATCCCGGCTCAAGCCCGTTCAAGACCAGTCACGGTTATCGTAGAAAGAGATACGAGGTATGCGGCACCCTCTTTCAACTCTCCCTTCCACTATATGCTTGAAATAAGATGCTAAGTCTCTGATAGGATACTCCTAGTCCCTTCAAGACTGATGACGGTTCAAACTTCAAGACAGACAACGGTCCCAGCTTCAAGACAGACAACGGCCCCAGCTTCAAGACCGATAATGGTCCCAGTCTCAAGACTGACCAGGGTTACCGCAGAAGGCGACGCGAGGTGTGTACCACCTTCCACCATGGGTTCATAGAAGATTGCTAACTCCATCTGACAGGCATCTCCTAACTCTTTCAAGACTGACGATGGTTCAAACTTCAAGACCGACGATGGTTCCGACTTCAAGACCGACAACGGTCCCAGCTTCAAGACAGACAACGGTCCCAGTTTCAAGACTGATAATGGTCCCGGCTTCAAGACTGACCAGGGCTATCGCAAGAGGCGACGAGAGGTATGTACTACCGTCCCCCAAACCCCCTTTCCCCCACGGATTAGGGGAAAAGTCACTAACTCCTCTCGACAGGCATCTCCTAACTCGTTCAAGACTGATGATGGCTCCAACTCTTTCAAAACCGATGATGGTTCCAACTCCAAGACCGACGAGGGTAACTTCCTCAAGACGGATCACGGTTCCAGCCCCTTCAAGACCGACTACGGTTCTCGCAGAAAGAGACAAGAGGTACACCCTTCCCCCCAGAAACTTCCCTTCCAGCATGAGTTTGGAATCAGTCGCTAAGACATGGCAGGATACCCCCAACACTTTCAAGACCAATGACAGCCCCAACTTCAAGAATGCCGACGGCTCCAACTTCAAGACCGACGACAGCCCCAACTTTAAGAATGCCGATGGCCCTAACTTCAAGACCGACGACAGTGCCAACTTCAAGAATAGCAACGGTTTTCTTCGCAAGAGACGCGAGGTATATAATGCCCTTGTTCCAAAAGTTAGAACAAATCACTAACATTGGGTTGCAGGATTCCCCTAACCTCCAGTCTGGCCACAGCTTGCCGCCCCTGCAGTCCGGCGGCCACAGCTCCAGCGGTGTGAGCTCCGACCGCAGCTCAAGCGGCGTCAGCAGCGACCCGAACTCCTCTCCTATCATGAGCAGCCCCGGTTCCACTGGCCTCTCCAAGCGAACCCACGCTGTAAGTCCCCTCCTCCTCAACACTACAACATTCACTCACCAAAATCCAACAGACCCTAGTCGAATGAAAGGCGGGCAGCAAGGAGGTGCATAGCTACCTAGGAATAGAGGGTTGAGAGGATTGGGTTGAGATTTCTTTTGTTTTTTTTGTTCTTCTTTGTTTTTCCCCAAAGCATCTAGCATAGCGATGAGATCATGCCCTTTTATGAATTCAATTGATACGATTCCCTGATGTCTCTCTCTCCACTGGCGAATAATATGTGCCAGCGGGTTTTCTCTCTACTCCCACAGGAACCGAACAGAGTCGCATTAACTCCTCGGAGGTGAAGAATGATAGACGCAAGGTACAGGAAAATAGAGGAGTCCCCAAAGGAGAAATAGACTTGTGACATCTAGCCCACGACTCAGGTTTGGACTTGCTAGATAGGACAAGAGACCTTGGTTTTGGGCTATCCAGAACCGAATAGACTGGAACGAACATGTGGATGATCAACGTGCAGAGTTGAAAATAAATCCACAGAGTTAACTCATGCAATATATTCTGCATTAGTTTCAAAGTTGCTTACATCGGATATTCGCCCAATTCATCTAACTCCCCTAGTCCATGCCTTTGATATGTGGCTGGTTCCCTATGCAAAAAGTTTCTAAGACTTTGCAGCCTAAATCATACCAGCTTGGTCAGGCTACGGTGGGGAGAGATGTCTGACAGGGGTTGCCTGATGACAGCTGAGGAGCAAGATTCTCTCTGTCCCCAGAGGTCTATGCGCTATTTACCACCGTCTGCCATATCATACTCGACTTGACTTCAAGTTATCCTGCGTCAATGCCTTGCACCATATGCAACGACTTGTGGGGAGTCGGCGAGAGGCGCAAAGGGACTGGGCCTCGACTGGACATTAACCGGAAACACTTCAAGAAAGGTGTTTCCTGGGAAGAGTTCCGGGTGTCTGCCGAGTCGTGTTATTGCTGCGATGTCCTAATTTCTGGATGCCGCGGGTGTTTTCAGCAGCATTCGATCGAGGATGATCAGGTTGAAAGCTTTGATATCAGGTTCTATTACCAGAATGCCGACGACGAGGATGCGGACGCTGACAAGACCCTATCAATTCTCTTGAAGAATGGGACGTATTTTGATATTGAAATTTTCGCAACTGATGATGGTAAGTTCAAGCCGAGATTGGGACTTTTACCCAGAATTGGGCTAATATCTTGCGCAAGACGACTGCCCAATCCCAGATGCGTGGGAAATGATCCCAATCTCCGAGCGAACTTGCCCTCGAACTGACTCCTCCGCTGCAATGGATCTCATCCGGGAGTGGTTGATGATTTGCGAGGACGAGAATCATGATGACTGCATTCCTCCTGAAGACCCAGAACTCCCGAAGCGAGTAGTGGACGTCAGTGATCAAAACGGGGGTGTCCGCCTTGTCGAGACCAACGGGAAACGTGCCAAATATCTATGTCTGAGCCATTGTTGGGGACGGGCCCAAATCATCACAACCACAGCAAAGACGCTGGCGGATCGAAAGAAGAGAATCCCTATGGCGGATCTGTCAAACACCTTTCGGGATGCCGTTCTTCTAACAAGACGACTCGGCATTCAATACATCTGGATCGACTCCCTGTGCATCATCCAAGACGACCTCAGGGACTGGGAGATCGAGTCAGCCAAGATGGCGTCCATCTACTCCCGCGGACATTTCACCATCGCCGCTACTCAGTCCGGAGACGGAAAAGGAGGCCTCTACACGGCTACACCAGACTTTGAGCTCTCGGGCATCACACCCCAAGGCGAAGACTACCGTCTCTTCTTCAGGGAGCGTATCGACCACCACCTCGAAGCCCAACCGGCACCGGAACGCTTCAACGAAAACCAAAACATTATCGGCCACGCAACCGTAACCCGACATCCCCTCCTCACGAGAGCCTGGGTGTACCAGGAGCGTCTACTCTCACCACGCGTCCTCCACTTCGGACCTTACGAACTCTTCTTCGAGTGCACCAGGAATACATGGTGCGAGTGCGAAGGGATCCATTACCACGGCTCGGGGGAGGGAACGCCTTCCGTGCTCATGAAGCTCCTGTACTCAGATGCCGTGTTCTCCCACGCAGTTGGGAAGGACTGGCACGTCTATGCGGCTTACTACATCGCCCAAGTCTGGCGGAGCATGATCTGCTCATACACTGCCCTCGGAATCACCAAGCACAGCGACCGTCTCCCCGCGATTGGAGGTATAGCTCGAAGCATGGCAGCTGTGCGGAAAGCCAAGTACGTAGCGGGCCTGTGGGAGAACACCATAAACGATGACCTGATCTGGGTCGTGATCCAGCGTGAGAATTTGGAGCAACCCAGACCGGAGTGTCTTACTGCACCGACGTGGTCGTGGGCGAGTGTGCCGACGCATGTTTTCTACTGGGACCAGCTGTACCTCTGGGACCCGGAACAGGTTGTCACTGATGAAGAACGGGAGCCTTATGAGCACCTGAGCAAGGTGGAGAGTTGGGAGGTTGAAGCAGCTGGTGTCGACGAGTTCGGCCATGTGAAGAAAGCCTCTATCAGAATCACTGGCCTCGTTACCGAAGGCGTGTTGGAGGAGAAAACTGACAGCCAAAACAGTTCTGCGCCCTCAGTCCCCTATGTACGGTTCTCCCCGAGTGTATCTCTCAAGATGAACGCCGACTATCAACTGAGTCACGACGGGCCAGACCAAGTCCTGCCCGGGACGAAACTCACGTGTCTCCGCATGAGCGTGATCCAGGAAGGCAAGACAGAGTACCTCGTCTCGCTGGTCCTAAAGCCCGTCGCAGGAGAAGTAGGTGTGTATCAGCGCATCGGAGCATTGCTTGTCGCGGCCCTCCCGCCGCCTGTTGATCCGCTGGGAGGTATATACAGACATGGGGAAGAGGCTACGGTAGAGATTTGGTAGCCGGAGCGCGTCGTTCTAAATACGAAATAATTTATTTTTCTTATTTTGCAGCGTTTATTCATGGGATCTGAGCAGAAGGAACGTAAGTAAGGGCCAAGGAGGCGGAGAGTCTCGGAATACGATCGGGAAAGAGTGTTTGGAAACAGGAGAAGACAGGGCCAAGGACCCCTTTGTTTCGGACCGGTGGATCGCGAATCGTTCATGTTTACCCATTGGAGGCTTTACCCCATCTAAGAAACGTAACGTTCGATGCCAGATAAGCTCAGTGGTTTGCTTTCCTCAAACATATTACCCCCCCCTGCGGTCATTCCGATCGTGCTGTCTGTCCTTGCGAGCAGGTGGAGTAAAGCAGTGGTTGAAGTGAGATCTATTTGAGACGAGCTGGACGGGGGGAGGAAAAGGGCCGTCCCGGTGTCAGTTTCAGCATTGGTCTAAAAGGGACTAGGAGGTTGATTGGGCGTTTGGAAAGGAGCATGTGTTGAGAGTTGGTGTCAGCAGGTTGGAGAAGGTGTCCCGTCTTGATCTAGCCAAGGGGGGTGAGGAGCTCGTTCATCGATTCTGTCTGACATGCAATTGCCGTTATGCACGTCATGTTGGGTTTCAGGGAAGTTGGCCTCTTCCCACTGAGATGAAACAACCAAAAATGTAGCCGCATTCAGGAGACAACCCGAGTTGGTTTTTCTTTTGCGATTCAGCCATCAAGTCTTGCTTGTCTCAAGTTCAATCCCAAGACACAGTAGCCAAAAAGAACACCCGTGAGAGCCCTGGGAAGGCGTCCCGATCGAGCAAAAATTGAAGTCTTGAAGGATACTTGATCTTGTTGATCTCGGTGGGGATCGAACCCACAATCTTCTGATTCGTAGTCAGACGCCTTGCCATTGGGCCACGAAACCTGTGCTTCTTGTTGAGGCTCTCCCCGAGCTATTCCCCCCTGTAGCGGCCAGACTGGGAAGCGTTCTCCGGGAGCCCGCTGGCAATCATCGAGCCTGAAACAAGCGTCCTGCTGGAACCAAGCATGTCGTTGCAGTGACCGTTCCCCTGGTCGGCTCGCTTATATGTATAGACGGGGATCGAGCCTGGAGGTCTAAAGATAAATCGCGGCGTTCTCTCCTCTTTTTGAGTTGAACTTGTTTTCTTTCGGGATGATTTGTTTTGGGGAACAGGTTGGCATGATTCCCTTGGTCCGTTTGCCTTTTCAGTTGTTGACTGGCCGTCTTGGTGATGGTGGTGTGTGGTTGACGCTGCTAGTTACAGCGCAGGCTGGTCGCTTTAAAATGTTGTTCTTCTCGCAACTTGTCTGTCCAACTCCCCACGAGCGACCAGTGCTCTTTCAAACTACGAAATTCCGTTTCTTCTCATCCTTAGTGCCCGAGGAAAAGTCCTAGCACGCACAGGAAGACCAAAAAGCTCGGACTGTCAGCCCGGGGGTGTTCAACCAACATCCCACATGGCTGACATGGACCTGATCCATCTTTCGGGTTTAGATTCGGGATGGAATTCTACCACGTATAGGAAGCGTTCGTCAACCCTCCAACAGCAGGGGTCATCATAGGGGGGGACCGACCACTTCTGCAGCCTCTCGGCCACATTCTTGGCTTGTCTCGCCTTCAGATTTAAAGAGGGAGAAACAAACCCTGAGAACTGGGCTGGCCTGGCCGTTGTAGAATCCCTGCAATGGTGAAAGATCGCGGAGCAAGACTCCATTCTTAGTACGACCAAGGTCCGATACTTGAAACTCGAGGGGGCTCCCACCTCGGGTTTACCTGGGTTTGCCTAGGGATCTTATTACGTAGAATCACCCGTTGGTTTCTTCAAAAAACTGCCATCTCTCGCCCTTTCTCTCCCTTACCCTCCTAGGTTTCCGCCGAATTTGGACTTTGTTTTGTTTTGTTTTCCTTTCCCTTCCCTTCTCTTCCCTGCATCGCATCCTCTTGTTCACTTCTTCCAGCCATGACATTGCATGATAGGATGTTGATTTAGTCGTCCCGGGCATGCATCTACTACCTCGCGACGATGATGAGGACGAAATTGTCCATACATTTGTCAATCCCTACACAGAGCTCAATGCAGGGCTATGGTCGCTCTTCGCGGGCGCTACCATCTTTCTCGTTCTGAGGCTTTGGGTCAAGATTACCCGTCGACATGGATTGTGGTATGATGACTATATCCTCATATTTTCATGGGTGAGTCTCAGCTCTTCTCTTCGAGGACGTTTGATAAGAACTCGCTTGGTGTTGACTCGGGAACTGTGCCTAGGCGGTATTGCTGGCAACCGACGCCCTCATTGTGCATCAGTTCGCAACCGGATACGTCCTCAAAGACTCGACGCAGAAATGGGACGACCGCATGCACATCCTCATCAACATATCGTCATGTGGTACTCTAATGGGCCAAGCCTTGACCAAGACGGCGTTTGGGGTCACACTGTTGCGGATGAGCAATCGCTGGCAACGCTGGATCCTCTGGTTCTGCATCGTCACCATGAACCTTTACATGATCTTGAAGGTCATCTTCCAGTGGGCCAAGGTGTGCGAGAAAGAAAGCTACCAGAACTGGTATAGACTCGACTTTTGTATTGGGTGGAAGTTTCGCGACGATTTCAAAGAGGGTGGAAATGGTAGGTTTTTCATGCTATTCTCGCTTTTGAGATGGGAATCCTAACTCTACTACTAGTCTACAACATCATCATGGATTTCGTATTTGCTACATTCCCTTGGCTCATCACTCGCAAGTTGGAAATGCAGAGGATGGAGAAGATTGGTCTCAGCCTCACCATGAGCCTGGGTATCATGTAAGTCCAGAAACTTCAAGCATCCAGGGTCCAGCTAACACCATGGTTCACAGAGTTGCCATTGTCTCGGCGGTACGTGTGGGTTGGAAGGACCAAGGGAATGGCCGTGATGCCTACTACATTTGTGAGTCATGAATCCTCTGCTGTTAGATACACTACTAACCACCGCACGCTAGGGCGCAATGGTCTTTCACAGGTCTGGTACTCATCAGAAGTCACCGGGACGATCATCGTCCAGTGTATTCCTATCCTACGGCCCCTTATACGGGACATTCACACATCATTAACATCAAGAAAACTCGTCTCTACCGGAGACGGAATCAGCACCACAGCCTGGACAACCCCAAACGCCAGCAACCAACGCGCTTCAACCATCACAAACAACAACAACTACGAGGCCGCCATCAAGAGCCCTGGTGGAATGGAACTCCGGGACATCCCAGAGGAGCCAGCCGACACTCCCAGAAACGGTTATTCGACACCACCCTTTGAAGACGACCATTACGCACCGCGCGTTCCCCCCCGTTCGAATTCCTGGGCACGATCACGGAACGGAGATGATGGTAGGGATAGCATGGAAGGCGAACCGGTGCGGATGTCGCATTCGAGTACGTATGTGGGATTTGATTTTGATTTTGATAGAAGACAAGGCTTGTCACCGCCGCCTTGGAGGAAGGGACAGTAACGTAATAGGAGGGAGGGTAATGAGTTTAACGACAGACAGTCTTTTCTTTTTCTAGCCTACTGAGATAGAAATACTTTTACGATTACAAACGAAAAAGCTAGAGGAAGTATTCGGACAATTCATCATGTGTTGGGTCCTCGCAGCCAGTATAAAACAACAATCCCACCAGCCAACGAACTAAACAGTATGACCGTGTGGCCCGACGAGGCAGAAACAGAGTCTTGATCCCCATCATCGAGTGATGGTCACAGTCTCATCTCGTCCCGAGAATCGCACATCCGTTGAGCCAGGTACGGTTTCATCTCCTTAAACAATGGCCTATTCATTTAAGCTTGTTTTCTAGAAGCCAGTCTACTATTAGACATTTTTTAAGGTTAAATACAGGGCCTATCAGATCCTCCAGATATAGTCCAACAACTACGGAGTACGTATTATGGACTGGGGGTGGCTCTGGATACACCGCTCAGTCTGAAGGTCCCAAATTCTGAGGAAAGGAAAATGGCTATTGGAAGATGGTGACATGATGTGGCAGGGACTATTGAAGGGCACTAGCCTGGCCCTGTATCCGCGGCTGGTTTTCAGAGGCGAGAGTCTCACGGTTCCAGCCTGCTCTTCCGACATATAGGTGTGTAATAACTGGGGGTCAGTGAGATCTAGGAGAGGCCCCATGTTGCACTTCAAGTTAGCGCACGATGAGGAGGTGCTTCTGAACTTGTGTCGTTTACGAATCCGGGCTATGCTACACTCATTCCATCCTCTCCGCCTATTGCCGACGCCTTTTCCGCCCTCCTTGGCAAGCACATCTACTTGTAGACAGAAAGCACCAGACTCAACACTTGGCACTTGGCATTACATACATAGTACTCCGTACGAATCTACGGACTTCGTAAAAGCCCGCGACATCCGAAGCGGCCTCTTGGACGCATTTATTTGTTTCCCAAATGAGCTCACTAGCAAGCCGCTATTGATTGAAGGGAATGGACCCCTGACAACATAAGCCCGTTCTGGAACCTCCAGAGTCAGACCCCAACCAACAACTCCACAGAACTAGTTATGTACGTCCGTAGTAAGGTACCAACACGCCGGGCCCAGAACCGTGAACGGAAAGAAAGACCTTCGCCTTATCCGTTACTGATCTACAGTACTGTCAAGTCCAGACCAAATTTGAGATCAACAGTCGAACAAGGATCAAGAAACGAATTCGCACGTGGCTCGACTTACAAGAGGACAACCCCCCATCCACGTCCCCGTCCGTCCCTGGTCCCCTTCGACAACTCACCCATCCTTCATGCATTCCTCGTCCGAAAAAAAGCCTAGACAAAAGCAACGATATCGGAAATGCCTTTCCCCTTCTAGCCAAAAAAGGCGCTGAAAATGCCCCGAGCTTAGGTCTATTCCGTCCTGGCGTCTTCACTAGACCCCCGTGCCTCGACTCGCCCAGTTCGAAGCTGACGGCACCCAATTGGGAACGGCCCACAAGGTCTCTGGGACTATCAGTCAATACTTCCATGCCGCTTGACTAGTTTCGACATTGACCCCATCGTGAACGACTCCTATCGCGAGGCAGTTGGCGCTGCAAGAGGAGATAGGGGACCCGTTGTGTTGGCCAGGCCTGGGTCAAAGGGGGCGACAAAGCAACGGCAATTGACGATGGGAATGACTAGAGTCTGTTGACAGAGCTATATGATGCGTCCCGTCTCCTTCTCGCCTGACCTAGCGCCCCTTCGGTGCTCGATTCTTCATCCGTCGTTCTTTTGACTGTCGTCCCTTCTCTTAGGCCTCTCTCCGGCTCTTAGACTCGTCACAGTATCGTCGCGATGCGTTCTATGGTGACGTTGGGGGCTCTCGCCCTCGCGGGCTACCTTGACGTTGTCTCGGCCGGCCTCTGCCATCCCTCCGGAACTCTGAGCTCCAGGACACTGAGCTCCAAGACCGATACTACCATCGCAACCGGAACGAAGGCTAGCACCGACAGCGTCACAGTCCCGGGCACAACCACAACCTCAAGCTCAAGCAGATCATCATCGTCGAGCTCCACCAGGCCCGTTGACCCCGTCGTCACAAACCTCGTCGCGGGAGCCGGTTTGAACAGACCTGGCCCCCCCGATGATCCCATCCCCGGCTTCACTGTTGTCGGCTCTGGCTCCATCGTCACGGGCAAAGGACATCCCGGCCAGGAGGGCTGCGCCGTCATGAGCGTCGAACCCGCCGGCTCCAGGAAGCGACAGCAAGGTGGAATCGTCAGCATCTCCCAGGACATGTCCGGCCTAGACCCCAGTACTCCCTACACAGTCCGCTTCTACTACACCGTCGAGACCGCCCCGGGCACATCCGTCTGCCAGATGCGAGCGCTCCTGGGCAACAACGTCTTCTATGAGGCATTCATTGTCAGCTCTTCCCAGAGCACTCTGTGGGAGGATGTCACTCGTGCGGTCAACGCAGAGTCTGTGAATGAGCCACTCACCATTGGCATGGAGTGTATGGTTGGCTATGCGGCCACTATCAACGTCGACTCGATCTTCATGTCCAACGAAGTTACGCCCGAGAACATTGACGACTTTGTCATCGACTTGGGAGACGACGGAGTCCCTGAGCCGACCGGTACCATTGAGAGCACTACCCAGGGAAGCACTGCCGAGGACAGCGCTACCTACGAAAGCACCATCGACCCCAGTACTACCTATGAGAGCACCATCGATCCCAGCACCGTCGACGACGTCCCAACCGCCGACTCAACCACCTCCGGATCTACTCCCACCAGCTCCGTCTGCCTCATCCCCGAAGGTGGCCAGTGTACTCGCAAGACCTCTGGCATTGACGGCTACCAGTGCAGCGTCCGAGGCAGCAACTTCCCTACCGGCCACGGCTACTACAGGAACGTCTACAGCGAGGCCGAGTGCGCCGCCATCTGCGTCCAGGACCCCGTGAACTTCAAGGCCTGCGGCTTCCAGGCCAACGCCTACGTCTGCCGCTTCTATCCCACCTCCCTCGCCGACGCCAACTTCGTCCCCAACCCCAGCGGCGAGACCGTCTGGAGCGACCCCGAGTGCTGGGACTGCCCCTGCCAGACCGCCATCACCCCCGTGTCCGTCCCCACGCCTACTTACACCTGGGAACCCGATCTGCCCAAGTGTATGGATGCTCTCGAGAACGGGTGCCCCTGGAAGAGTGACATCACCGGGAACGACTACCCCCGCTGTGCCAAGTACGGCCACTATGAGGACTTTGAGTACTACACCGTAGATATGAGCCAGTATCCCACGCCCCTCAGCCAGATGTGGTGTCTTGCCATCTGCAACCAGATGCCCAGCCGCTGCAAGGCCGCAGCCATGCACGGCCGGAGCTGCCGCTTCTCGCGGTTCGCGGTCCAGGACGCCCGGTTCATCCCGTCGGGCTCAGAACCTCACTGGAACGACAACTACTGGCATGACCTGTCCTGCGTGGACTGCCCTACCTGCGACAACGACGACGTTACCACCACGCAAGCTCCATTTGAGACCACCACCGGATTTGAGACTACCACCAGAATTCCTTCCGAAGAGACTGGCACCACTACCACACCCTATCCTTCAGAAGAGACCCTCAACGTCGTACGTGAGAAGCCCTTCTGCCTCAAGGCCGTCGAGGATGGATGCACCTTTATTGAGACCAAGGACTGGAACAACTGCAACACGAGGGGCTACCCTAGCATCCAGTTCACCGTCGAAATGTCGGCCGAGTGGCCTGGCGCCCAGAACTCCCCGGACCGCTGCTGGGCTGCTTGCTGGCACATGCCCAGCTTCTGCAAGGCCTCCGCATACGACGAGGACAACAACCGGTGTATCTTCTCCACACGCGATATACACCATGCCGGCTTTCTTCCACATGATAACGGTCTTATGTGGTCCAACCAGGAGTGCTACGAGTGCCCCTGCAACGAGGATGATGATGTTACCCGGGTCCCGACCACCGATGATATTACCCAGACAGAGACCAGAAGACTACCCTCGCAGGTCACCTTTGAGACTGGCGTCCGCACAACCACCGTCCCCACGTCATCAGTCCCCGCGACTGAGGACTCACCTCCAACTGAGCACGCAACGAGCATCGAGGAACCCTCAACCTTCCAGACCGCCGTCTACACATCCCAGAAGCCCACGACGGCTTCCACCACCCTCCCTGACAAGCCCCAGTGCACCCTCGCCCTCTGGAGCGGATGCATGGAAAAGCCCAACATGGAGCAGGGCGCCTGCAGCCGCCGCGGCCGCACCTTCTACTTCATGCTAGAAGACAACGAGTACGAGTGGCAGGTCGACACGCAGAGCTGCTCCGGCCTCTGCTACCACATGCCCAGCCGATGCAAGTCGTACGCCTGGGACTCGTCCCAGAACAAGTGCATCTTCTCCGGCAACTCCATCCACAGCCCTCAGTTCATGCCCGGATCGGACAACGGCGACTACTACTGGACCGAGCAATCCTGCCTCGTCTGCCCTTGCCCCGGAGAACCCACGGGCTCGTCCACCACGACCGCCGCGGTGCCCACGTCAACCTGCGACCTAGACTGGGTGAACGATGTGAACGAGTGCTCCCCCAACGTCAGAGCCGGCAGCGACCTCACCTGCGGCGTCAGGGCCATCAACTCTGCGCCGCAGTTCGACGCCGACCTCGACAGATTCCCCCGCCAGAACTCCGTCGATGAGTGTGCAGCCATCTGCCGCGCTCACAAGACCTGCTCAGGATTTGGCTATTCCGAGATGGCGGGCCGATGTTCCTTTTTCTCGGGGTACTCCCTCAACCAAGTTGACTTGGCGAGCGGCCCTGAGACGGAAGAGTTCGAATGGTACGATGGGGGATGTCATGTTTGCGACGCCTGCATTCTTGAGGTTGAGTGGGAATAAATAGACGTGTGTGTCTCAGTCGGCGTATCAACCCTGCCTACCACCTACCTACTCCGTACTTATAGGAGATCAGCGTTTCACAGAGGAAAACATTCCTCGAATTCTATTTGTATATACCTTGTATACCCAAACACACACATACAATGCATAAGACGGCGCTTTTCATTTAATAGTCAACTTATTTCAATCATCCAATTGCTTTTTTGTTTGTTTAAACACAAACCAACCATCCTAATTCTACTATTGTGTGACTATCCGTACCGAGGAGAGATATGAGGCGGCATCGCAGAGAACCTGGATGGATATCATGATGTCCGTCCAAATTTGGTACCCAGTAGCAGCACCTAATACATCATCATATAGGTAGACACCCGCAAAGGTACCTAAGTCAGCTGCCGGGTCCCGTCGTCAAAGCCAGAATACTATCCCAGGCCAGCCACTCGGAGCAAAAGGGCTGCGACAGGGCTGCGACAGGGCTGCATGCAGTCTGTATCCCATATCATTCACCCGATATTAGATAACATGATCCAATTCATTCAACGTCAAAATTCGCACAATTTCCCTTACCTCTGGCCTCTCCAGTCAAGTTGATGGTTTGCAGCCGACTTGAATCTACTATGAGCGAGACCTTGATCGTCCCTAGACACATCATAACACCTCACGGCGAAAAAACCAATATCCAATCATTCGACCCAAACCGCGTGCAATCACTGAGGGCTCTCTCCCTCGTCCCTCAAAGTAGATCAGGCCCTCCAGGTGTTTGGCGCCATCGCTGACCCTGTTGGGGTGCTAGTTTGTTCGTTTGTCCAGGTAATCAGGTAAATTGAGGAGAGTTAACACATACACACACCATCAAACCACAACGCCACAATGTCCTCGCCGAAAAAAACCAGCCGTGATAACATACACGGCAGACTAGGAAGCAAACTGAAAACGAAGTCCTCAAGGGATAGGAAAAGAATAAGAAAAAAAAAAGGAAAAACTCCGAGAGTCCTGCTAACCACAGGCTCCAATCCAGATCCACAAAGGGTGTCCACCGTATAATGGTCATCATATAGGCTCCGCCAGTTCTGTAGTACTCCACCAAAGCCGCCGCCGCTTGCGAGGCTGTCATAAGGGAACTGCCCAGGATATCCCGTCCCGAATACTCCGCCAAAAAAGCGATATAAAAAGTTGCCAGATGCCACAGGAGCTCTGGCATAGTCGAAGAAGAAGACACGGCACCCGAGACGCCATCAGAGCTGAAAGGGTAAAGAAATAAAAAGAGATAATGCCAATCGAGGGTCTCGTGAGAAGGAAAGGTCTAAGTCGTGGTCCGGTCCATAAATGTGAATCGAAGTATACAGTGCGCTCATTGTGGGAGCAGGTTTCGGGACTCTTCGTCGGTGAGGAGGATCTCGTGGACGGGGTCTCGGCGGTTCTCGAGGGGCACGTAGTCGCAGTCGACGTAAGAAGGAAGAAAGATCTCTGTGAGGAATATGTCAATTAGCTTCTGTGGGATTCCAAGACAGGGTGTCATGAAGGCTCGGCGGCATACCTGGGTTCCAAGCAAAACCTTGGCTGGAGGAGAGATACGAGATCTGAAGCAGCAACTGTCAGTACATGGATCATTGATTTGGTCCGCCAGCTAGAAGAAGGCCGGAAGCCGAAGCACACTTACCAGCCGAGGGGGGCCGTCCGGATCGCCGATGTTAATGACGGTGCATTCCTGCTTGGAAATGGCGGTGCCTGGGGAAAGGTCAGCACATTGATCACTTATAACACCAACCGAGACGCCGTCGGTGGTCAGATCATCACTGTCACGATCGGGTCGGACAGAGGAGAGTTGGGTCCGACGTACTCAAAAGGCTCGGTCGGCGAGTGTGAAGCGCCTTATCCTTGCGGGCGGATGGCGGGGAAGACGAAGGCGAGCTCGAGTACAGGCTGCCGGGAGAGGAGCTAGAGTCCTTGTGTGTTCGGTGACATGAAGGCGTGGCCAAGGGACCAGCGGGAATGGCGATAGAGGATGACATTATGACGGGATAGGACGGAACGACGAGGGGTTCACTGTGGGTGTGACGGGCGATGGCCGAAGGGGGCGAGCACTCGAACGAGACGACGATGTGGGAAGTCCAAGACGGAGGTGAAGAGAGGAGATACAAGACGGACGAGGATGACCTTGATTAAGACAGTCCGGGAGAACGGTGAGGGTTCGTGGGAACGAGTACGGAGTAAGAAGGAGGAGAGAAGTTATGGAAGACGCCGAAATATGGCGAGGTTGAAATGATGGCTCACGGGTGGTTTCAAGATGCAAGTGACTGGTGACTTGTTTGCTGGCCCGGCCGCCGGCAACCAGTGAATCACTGCCGCATCATCCCGTGAGCAGGCGAGTGACCCAACGCCGATAAGCCACACCAACGACGCCGCAGTAGGCAGTACCAGGCAGGAAGGAGGAGGAGGGAGGGACGGGAGGGGTCATGGAGAGTACTTGGATCGACCTGACTCAACGGATGATGGTACATCCACCTCATCATTTCCGGCTAACCCAAGTAGCAGTTGTCTCGCATTGCATTCCCCAATGATGATATTGCCCTTGAATCCCGACGCCCAGAACAAACAAAACGACGTGCTCCAGAGAGGGACTTTACCATCATCCGTGTTCAATCACCTCACCGAGCATCGCGGGGCTCACTGTCAGCCCACCATTACAAGCACCACCCACGCTCTCTCCACGGGAGGCCTAGAGCCTCAGAGACTGGGGACAATCTCACAAGTACAGCGGTCATCGGCCTCCTGTAGCTCCCTGGTACCCGCCTGCGCCCCCCCTCCGGCTCCAGACCTTCCCTCTCAGGGTCCCCACGCCGTGCGGAGACAGCAAGGCAGCAAGCGGGGACAGGAGCCCGGCTATCGGCCAATCCTGTTCCGCGAACGGAGCTATGGGGAAGAAATGGAGCCCTGGAGCCTTGCAGGATAGAGGCCAACCTCGCCCTACTTTAGAGCGAACGTCGTGGGCCAATCAATCATGGCTGCTATGGGAAATCAAGCCACGCCTTTTATCACGTGATGATATTCACGTGATTTTTCACGTGAATTGCCTTTGCAAAGGTAACTGGATGACTAAGTCCAGTCACGCCAAGGCTACCAGGTAATGGTGACCTTAGCTTGTCGTCGTCGTCGTTCCTGGCGCCTGGTTGACTGGCATCATCCCAAAGCAACTTGTTTCTGCATCTCAGCGACATCAACAACAACAACGATAACTCCCTCCACCCTGTTACGAAACCGCGCAAGCATATCTCCTCTCACTTAACCCCCCCCCAGCGCATACATCCGAATCCACATACCCCGATCGCAGACATGGGCGACGTCGCTGTTGAAAACCCGGCAAACAACCAGCCGCCTCATAAGAAAGCCGCGCCCTCAGCGATCCCAACCATTGACCACTTCGAGGGCGTGTCGACCGATGGCGGAGACGACTATGCAGCACTGAAGAAGCTTCAGAGGCAACTAGAGTATGTTGATGCTCTTGCGGACCACGTCGTGGGGGCGATGGGGTTGACAGCTCTCGCGCAGGTATATCCAGCTACAAGAAGAGTATATCAAGGATGAGCAAAGGTACGTTCGCAATGTCAGGACCATCAATGCAGCGTACTAACCCGACCCAGGAGTTTGAAGCGTGAGCTGGTGCGAGCTCAGGAAGAGATCAAGCGGATTCAGAGCGTGCCCTTGGTGATCGGCCAGTTTATGGAAGCTATTGACCAAAAGTACGCCGCCCCCTCCAGCCTCCCCCAGTCCAGATACTCACCACTCTGCCTCCTGCAGTACCGGCATCGTTCAATCCAGCACCGGATCCAACTATGTCGTCCGAATCCTCTCCACCCTCGACCGCGAGAAGCTCAAGGCTTCCTCATCCGTCGCCCTCCACAGACACTCCAACGCCCTTGTCGACATCCTCCCCCCCGAGGCCGACTCCTCCATCGCCATGCTCGGCGCCGACGAGAAGCCTGACGTGACGTACGCTGATGTCGGTGGCTTGGACATGCAGAAGCAGGAGATCCGCGAGGCCGTTGAGTTGCCCCTGACGCACTTTGACCTCTACAAGCAGATTGGTATCGACCCTCCCCGGGGTGTCCTGCTGTATGGTCCCCCCGGTACCGGCAAGACCATGCTCGTCAAGGCCGTTGCCAACTCCACGACCGCCAACTTCATCCGCGTCGTCGGCTCCGAATTCGTCCAAAAGTACCTCGGTGAGGGTCCCCGTATGGTTCGTGACGTCTTCCGCATGGCCCGCGAGAACTCCCCCGCCATCATCTTCATCGACGAGATCGACGCCATCGCCACCAAGCGTTTCGACGCCCAGACCGGTGCCGACCGTGAAGTCCAGCGTATCCTGCTCGAGCTCCTCAACCAGATGGACGGCTTTGATCAAACATCTAACGTCAAGGTCATCATGGCCACCAACCGTGCCGACACACTCGATCCCGCTCTCCTCCGTCCCGGCCGTCTCGACCGCAAGATCGAGTTCCCCTCCCTACGCGACCGCCGAGAGCGACGCCTCATCTTCACCACCATCGCCAGCAAGATGAGCCTCGCCCCCGAAGTCGACCTCGACTCCCTTATCGTCCGCAACGACCCCCTCTCCGGCGCCGTCATCGCCGCGATCATGCAGGAGGCCGGCCTTCGCGCCGTCCGGAAGAACAGGTACAACATCATCCAGAGCGACCTCGAGGACGCCTACTCGAGCCAGGTAAAGGGAACCAGCGACGAGAACAAGTTTGACTTTTACAAATAATTGTCAGATCTTGTTTTCTTCTGCTTTTGTTGCTCCCTCTCGTCGCCTTTTTGTAATTCTCCTTGTTCTCTGTACTAGTTTTATTTTTTCCGCTTTCGGGTTCGGAGGGGGGTCAAACATCCCATAGAGAAGGGCGAATTCGCTGGGCAGTGGAAAGGTTGGGGGCGAGATAGGTAATTTGGCTGGGAGGAGGACACAGTCTTACTAGATATTCGTCAATGGGATCTCTAGCAGGCAACAAAACCGACAGCACTTGGACTTGACGGAGTATCCTCCATCTGCGTTTCGGCTGTGAAATCCAAAGTTGAAAAGTCAGAGCATCCATGGCATAACATCGTGATATCAAATTCAAGATTTTGAATAACTTGAAGCATTCGTCCTTGACAACCGAGACAAAGCATCTTGTTCATCCTAATAGCAATAATACGAAATCGATACACACACATCAAGACGACGAAAAAGTCAAACATCCCTGTTTCCAAATGGGGTATCTTGAAATTGAAAAAAAAAAATTGCAGACATTAACTGTTCCTTTTCCCCGTCTATATGTAAGTCTAGGTATCGTTCCGTTCCCGATGTCCATTTCATCCACTCTTCTCCCCGATGAAAGCAGGATATCTCTTCGTTGCGCCAAATCATGATACATAATCAAGTCTAAAAAGTCTGACTTGATAAAACAATGAAAAAGGAAAATGAAAAAGGAAAGGAAAAAAAAAAGATCATATCCGCAAACGCCGACACCTATTCGCCTGCTCCATTTGGTTTTTCCCTTCCTGTCTATTTTGTAGTTTCCACCTCCCCAGCTGGCCAGTCTCGACAAGGCAGTGCAAACGACTAAGAGCAAGTTGCAAGCTCGACGGGATATACCTGTGGAGGACCATCAGGCAAAAGAGAAGGATACTCGTCCAGTAAACCGCATTTGAGGAATAAGACTAGAAATACAAGATGAAGAAGCCCCGTGACATTGGCCGGCTCTTGGGGTATATGCTCCCGGGCTCGCGGGAGTGACGCTGTGAGCACAGCAAAAGAGCTTTGCCGAGGGGGGACTGAGGGAAGGAGGGGATCGAGGCCGAAGCCCATCGAGATTTCAAATGAGAACAAAGCGTTGCTCATGATATCATTTCCCACTAGACATTACCATTACCCATTAAGCCCTCTATAGGTGGTATCGTGTGCAAGACACGCTGACCAAAAAAGAAACACGTCAACAAAACACCGAGTCGAGAAGCCGGTTGTGCGCACGGCTAGACGGATGTATGTTAGGCGAGGCCAAATGGTGTAACAGGTAATGCTGATGGGGGGAATCCCGCAGGCAGCCGCCAATCCTGTTAGCTAATGGGACTTTGATATTATCTCATGTCTCATGGGCATGGATTGTAGCGACCTGTGGATAAACGTATAAATCCATGCCAATAAAAAGGCATAGGGAGCTCCTTCAAGAGCTCAGGGTGACGCCAACCTCGAAAAGGAGGCGGACGAAGCGTTCGTGCAGTTCAAGGAAGATGTCTGGCCGTCCGACTATCTCCGCGAGGCCACGGGCTTTGGGTCCCGAGGGACCACCCCCGCCACCCATCCTTCGGGTGAATCCGCTGCCACCAGTCAGGAAGCTGCTATTTCCACGATCAGAAGCACCTTTCGAATCCACGACTGTCTGCTGCGGTGCGAAACCTCCGCTGTACATGGTGCTGCCGATAGGGGAGGCCTCGGCGACACGCTCGGCCTCTGCCTCGGCGAGTTGCTGGATCCAGAGCGCAAGGTCACGGAAGACGGTGGCCACGACGGCAAACGTCTTCATGGCAAGTCGCTCCCTATGAGTACTCAGTGCCATGAAGGCGTAGACCCGTTTGTGGCCTCGAGCGTGCACATCCGGGATCCGGAAAATGTAAGCGGTTGTGTATCCGGCGAGCGAGTCGCCAAAAAAGATGGGGCCGCCCGTGACAGCTGCACCCGCGCTCTGTGTGGTGACGACGGACTGTGAATTTGCCGAAAGGGGCGATGTGGGGTTGGATGTAGCAGGGGGCCGAGGCAGAGTTTCGAAGGAGAGTGTGCGCAGGCAAGATGCACGGATAAGGGAGAAGGAATCGGGGAGGACCGGGTCATGAGTCGAAGTATAATTGACATAGTGGACGTGGAAAGGAGCTCGGTCAGCAGCGGTTGATGTGCCAGCGCTGCCGCTACCGCTGCCGCTTGACCGAGATGTGTTGCGGGAACTGATCGAGGGAGTGGTTCTTTTGCGGGCTCGGGGACCCTCATCGCGCTCGCCATCGGTATCGCTCGAAGTCTGAGAATTGGGAGGCGATGCTTGGCCGCCAGCACCAAAGACTCGTTCCGCAGGAGCGCGTGTGCGCAAAGTCGGCCCGCGGGTGTCATTGGCGAAACGAACGTTGCTTGTGCCCCCTTGCTGCCGCGGTGGCAGGGTCATGGCACAATTATCACACGGGCCTTGCTTCTTTGTCACAGTCTCGTCGTAGGTTCGCCGAAAGCTCGAGTCGCGACGGGGATGTGGGGCCGGGGCCGGCCGCGGGCTCTCAGGGGGCGTATCGATGGCAGACTGAGTCGTTGCGGCGCCTGAACTCGTGGATCGCAAGAGGGCAGCTCGTTGCGCCTGGGCTTCTTGCTCGGAGGCCGGCGCGGAGGAGCTGCGGGAGAAGTTGAGATTTTTTAGGGCGTCGTTTAGGGCAGCCGAGGACTGGGACGTCGAACTGGTTGGATGCGCGCTAGAATGGGGTCGCCCGTCCGCAGTTTGAGCGACACCATCCTCAAAGCAGACTGTACATGCAACCGGGAGGCCCTCAGTGACCATGAGGGGGGTCGGCCCATGAAGGTCGCAGTAGTGAGCAAGGCATAGCTGGAAAGGTGACATTAGCTGCTGTGCCATTCCCATGTGTAACAGTAAGTGAGGCAGCGCAAGTGAAGATCGTTTGATAAAATAAGAGGCGTAAGCCAACAAGGCAGAAGGGGAAGCGATTACAGCAATGATAAAGGGGAGACTTGGGGGGCGAGTTTAGATCAAAAAGCCCATGACGCAGTGGAATCGACTTCGCTGCAGGGGTAGCCATGTATGGGTGAAGTGGAGGAGCGATAGATAGACGGCTTGAAAATGGGAGAGATGGGAGGGGGATGTCAAGTAGTTATACAGACAGACAAAGGAGCAATATATCTCGTTTGTCATGGAGATACTGTCTCCATCAGCCTCCCTCGCTTTCACTCCCGGCAACGGGCCGTTCGCGAGGTCATGGGGTTGGAGGTAGGGGAAGTGATGTGGCACTCGGTGAGTCGGGTTCTAAGGGGGGGGACTTGATTTGCTCGAGACGTCGAAAGAGGCTGTTCGGGGGCAGAAAAGGCCGAGCGGTGAAGCGGTGTGGATGTATGCGTCTGTCTGAGTACGCCTTTGTATTGCTTGTGTCTAGGCCATGGGTGTGTTGCCATGTTTGCTTGTGGGAGGTGATAGTTGGGTGTGTGTGCGCGTGTCAGACATCGGGCGGCTCGGGGGCCATTGAGGAGGCACGGCAGACGGGCCGTCGACGGACACCGCAACGGGGGGGAGGGCGTGGGAAAGACCTCGAGAAAGGTAGGGGGGGGAGGGAAGCAAGGGAATGTGGTGTTGTTGGGTACAGGAAGAAGCAATATTGATAAGAGACATGGCGGGCAAAAATGAGGGACATGACAAATGACACAAGTTGAACCCCAAAGCGACGCAAGTCGTTTGGGCAGACAAGTAGGCGGAAGCGCAAAGGGAACAAAGAGGGATGCACGAACGGG
>JABFFI010000877.1:0-24974 GCA_013623725.1 Fusarium robinianum | reverse complement strand
GAGGGAAAGAGGGAAGGGGGGTCGCGCCTTCTGCGGTGTGGGCGAGAGAGGGCCGGGGGAGGCCGTGAGTGGGCGAAACAGGAGGAAGGTACCGATGAAGTACCTTTTGGCCACCGCCCGAATCACAGGGAGCCAGTGACGTTGGAGCCGTGGGGGAGGAAGCCAGTGGATGGCTTGTAGAGTGACCTGACGTGGCTGGGCAGAAAAGGGCAAAAGAGAGGAATCTTGTACCTACCGATGACGAGGGAGGGCGGTTTTTGCGGAGGTAGGACGGGTGTTGAATGGCCTAATTGACCCGGAGAAGAGGTCCCAAGATGAAGTGGGAGGGGAGGGAGAGATTGAAGAGTTTCAAGAGAAGGAAGAGATGGAGAGGGAGATGTAGAAGCTCTGAAGGTAGTTAGGTACTATTGATCGGTATCGTTGCTGAATCACTGACGGCGGCGTTTGCACAAGGATCTCAAGAAAAGGGCGGTTTCGGCAGGGAGAAAGAATAGTAACATCTACAAGTACCTATCTACCACCCGAGACGGAAGCTTACGCGGGAAAACCGGCCGTCGATCCCGTCCGGTCGGAAGGGAGAAGAAGAGCCCGACAAAAAAAAAGACAGAGAAATCGACCGGGAATGACGACGAGAGACGAGAGGGCGTTTGCGAGCGGAGAATCTTGTATGGAACAACCAGAGAATGCCTGAAGCCTTAGTGGGCAGAAAGGAGGCGAGGTTGGGGCACCACCCCTCTGTTTCCTTTGGGAGGGGGAGAGAGTGGTACCTGGGGAGTACCTGACGACGGGTGCGGATTGGCTTTGCCCTAGGTTGACTCGAGCGTCTCCCTGGTTCTTTTCTGCAGATGAAGGTACCGAGAGATGTCTCTGCAGAGTAAAAAAAAGTTTTTATCCCGTCCGTTTATCGCGGTGGTTTTATCGCTAAACTTGGCTTGTAGGGGAGTAAGAAGGAAAGGGAAGACGATGAGCCGTTTGTACAATATTTTACTACAGGGACATCTAAGATACATCAGGTTCCTTCCATCCAATGTCATGGAAACAGAGTCTCAGAAGCCGGCTTGTGATTGATCGAAGGGGGGGGGTAGAGGTACTTACTTGCCAGGTGCCGGACCGGGTTTCAAACCCAGGCCCCAGAAAATACAAGAAAATCCCCCAGGACAGGTAACCAACAAACGGGAGGGATCTACCTAGCAACTTGGCGGCCTTCAACTCGTTGTGAACCAGTCATGCTAACATTTTACAAAACGAAAAGTTGAGAGGATACCTGCTTCTTACTCCGTACATACCTACCTACCATGGAGAAAGCGGGCGCTAACGGGAGGCCAACCAGACTTGTAACTTCGCGTAGAGAAGTGAAAAGTAGATCTGTCGGATTTTTCTTTTCTTTTCTTCTGATTTCGAACCGAGGACACCCTCCTTCTTCGTCATTTGAGAACTGACAGCCCCAACCCTTCGAGAACCCCTACAAAAAAAGCAGACAGGGGTCCTCCGAGGACCCAGCAAGCCCAGCCAGACCAGGTTCCCTCTGCCTGGCAGACAGTATCGCCGCCTGGACGATGACGAAATGCCCCGATAAGCGGGCGAACTTGCGTGCGGCACATGGATCAAAAACCGAACGAGGAGATCCCGACAAGCCTTGTCTGCTGCCTGGTCCGTCATTCTCACGAGATTTCATGGATAATACATACAGCCTAGAAGAAGTTTGTGTAACAGGGTGCCATTAATAGGGAGGGACAAGGGATGAAAAATTGAAGAAAATTTTGACAGATTTTCCCCCGTACATTCACTTTGACGAACAAGACACACACACTCTTCTTATCGGCTCTCGGAAGTACCTGCAAAGCGCCCCCTCTCGACTCACATTTCCTTCTCCTCCTCCTGCTCCCCTTTTCGAAAACATCCGATAATACCGATTCAGTACTCATGTACACGTTTGGTACAAGACACGATCATGTGCCAGGCTTCTCTCCCACGCCTCGAAATCCCATGACCTCAAGTCTGCAGAGGTATTCCTACATGAGACCATCCACACACACCCCCCAAAAAGAGTGCCCTCCAAAACACACCTTTACACAGCACAACGTTTACTAGAGTGTCAACAGTGCCTCTTGTCTTGGAGTTCTAGAATCCGCTGATGCCGGATGTGTCCAATGACAAATTGTTATTTTGAAAACCCAAAACTGGGTGTCATGCCCCCTTTCTATGCCCTTCCTATTCCTGCCGTCGCCCTGCGCCTCCAAGGGGCATTTTCCAAACCCAAGCCCCCTTCTCCCATCACTCTGTCACTCGATCCCTTGGTAGGGAATCGAAGTAGTTATCGAAATTTCAGGCGCAGGCCAGAAGTGGGCGCATCTCCTGGCCACAGCACAGTCATCCCATAGACCCGTGCTTGGCTCGTAGGGCTGTTTGGTCATCGGTCATCGGAAGAGATCAAGATCAGCCTAGACCCGAACCATGTTGAGCATCAGCTAAGATGTTCAGGGAATGGCGGTAGTTATCGTCGCACAAAAACACCAATGCTCCTGATCGTACGACAACAGTAATTGTAAGTATGTAGGTATTTGGATGTATGTTGACCTGTATCTATAACTACTCCGTACCTACTCTGAAGTGCTTTGCTTTCTTAAGTGGGACTTCGCCAAGTTTCGTTGTCTAGGGAGTGGTGGCAAGATCTGAACGGGATCGGGGTTGATGGCGCTTGATGGTAGATCGATGGATCCATCATCTTCCACCTACGAAGTAGTTGCTTATTCGACAGTGACTTTAACTGCTCTCTCGGTTTTTGAGTAGAGATACTTCAGGTAATTATATCACGAGTTTCGAGGTTTCGGAACTCTGCTATATCTCCTCCATTCCATTGGCAGTAAGTACTGGATGTTTCCGCTCAGGAGAGGTTGCATCTCCAACATCCATGATGCCAACTCAACGCAACAAGCATCAATCTCGCAACCCGACAAGACAACTTCAGGTCTAATCATCAGATTAAAGAAGGGACGTGATATTTGGCACACTACTATTATTATTTCACACACCAGTTTGTTTATTTAGCATACTAACCGGCGATGCGATTAATCTTCTGAACAAGATATTCGGCTCAATTGTGAATAAATATTCATATTTATTCGCAATCAGTCTCATTTAGGCTAAATTAGCTATTTTTCATCTCTTATGGGATGCTAACTAAGCCCTTTGGTGTGCCAAATGTCGCCTCCCTCAATGAAGACCTCTTCACAACTCCTACTAACTACCTACCTACACATACAGATGGCCCCACCTTTCTTCCACTTCATCAGCAAGGGCCAGAGGAATATTCTACGACTATCCTTCCGCATAATCGAGGCATCATCGAGCGCCATGGCTTGTATCCGTGAGTCGTCCGGGCACTTCCTCCAGAAAGTCAAGTCAAGATGATATCCTTGTGCTACGGCGAGGAGTTCGTTTTCGGCCGCACTAATGCCGTAAGAACCTCCCATGCATAGGTAGGAACTGACCCTCCGCTTGTTCTGGTGCCCTGGGTCAAGGATAAGGACCAAGAGAATCATGTCTTAGACGCCTTTGCCTGGAGGAAACCACCTGTATTGCGAGCATTACCCCCTGGGCCGTCTAAAAGTACATTCCATATTTCCCTCTATCCATAATATGTCCTTCAAGCGCTCTTCACCACCTTGTCATCGTCAAACTCTATGTCAATAATACCGTCGGCCTTGACCACCTTGACCACCATACCCTTGAAGTCGATCGGTAACCGTCGCTTCAGCTCATCCGTGCACATGTTCAAGATCTTGATGCCCTGTCCGAGATTGATGTCGGGGTGGTGGTGCTTGTCCAGGATCGAGAGGCAGTAGTATCTAGAAGAAATCCAATGTCAGTCTCGAGGCTCGTCCATCAGAGGGCTTCTCAAGCCTCCAGCAAGAGTCCCCTGTTTCTGGTGTTCGAGGGAACCACGTACTGTGCGTATCCATGCGCCGCATAGGGAACATCGGCCAGCGCTGCTAGGTAGTCCAGCCAGTACAGCGACGGCTTTCCGGTGATGGGGTCGACACCAGCAATCAGGAGGTTGACGTTGTAGGGCTTGCGGGATCGCAAGCTCGTGGCGAGCTCTCCGCGGACGAAATGGGCCAGGCCCGAGGGCGACAGGTCGGACTCGTTTCGCATCGAATAGAGTTGGGCATTCCGTTGGATATATTCCGCGAATTGCACTGCTTGCGGTCAGCTGCCATCATCATGGGGAGGGCGCCTGGCTTCCTGCGGTGGGGATTGGTGTACCTGTGTCACCGGCCTCTCCCGAAAATGCGAGCAGGGTGTGCTTGTTGAGCGCTCTGGTCTTGTCGTCTGAAGCCTTGAGGATGGTGGCACCTCGCATCGCAGCCTTTGAAGCTGCGATGATGGTGAAGTCCTTTCCGGTGATTCCCAGCAGTACCTCCCTGAACACGAACGTTAGCTAGGGTTGGAGCTGCAGCCGGGGGTCAAGCTCACATGTTGGCGATTGTGCGATTTGTTATGAGGGTTGATGAAGTGTTATGGAGGAGTTGTTGTTGTCGGTCTTCTTGAAGGTCCAGGTCCAGCAGCAACCAAGCAAGCTCCCCCGTTAGGCTGTAGCGCTGCGCGTCAACGGACCTGGGAAGCTTCCCACCGGTCGACGCATTGTGCCACCTCTCACCGCCTCATCCGGAAAAACTGTCATCGCAAATTGGCCTTCGATTCGCCGAATTGAACTTCCCAAGTTACAAGGGGTTTTTCCGAGATCCACCGTCGTCCAACTTTTTTTTTTCAGAGCCTAGAAATTCATCTCCAAGCGGGACGTTCAACAGTCGTGTTGTAGGCAGCCAACTTCGCGGCCGCGCCACCATGTCGTCCTTCTTCACTGTCCCCGGCTCACACAAGAAGCGCAAGCGTCCTGCGGCCCCGGAACAACCAAAAAAGAGGTTCGCCGCCTCAAAATCTACCGGAAAGGCTCCTGCAAAGACCGCCGGCCCCACCAAGAAACGAGTCGAGCGAGACGAGTCCATCTCCGGTAGCGACTCGGACGATGACGAGAGCTACGATAGTGTTTCGAAAGCAAGTGATGCGCCTGAGGAGGATGAGTCGGAGGACGAAGGCGAGACCGCTGCCGAGCGGAGATTGCGGCTTGCTGAGCGTTACCTCGAGAACGTCAAGGAGCACGTGGACGAAGCTGGGTTCGATGCGGCCGACATTGACAGAGACCTGATCGCCGAGCGACTGCAAGAAGATGTCGCCGAGACCAAGGGACGGGTATATCGCCAGCTAGCAGACGAATTGGCCTTCGACAACTCCTCGAGAACTTTCTTCCGGAGCAACACCAACGCCGTCACCTCCATCGCCTCCTGCGCACCCTACTTCTACACCACCACCAAAGACCTATACGTACAAAAGTGGAGGACACAGGACCTCCCGCAGCACCAATACCCCCAGACCACGAAGCGAAAGCCCAAGAAGCCCCCGGCACCGCCCCGGAAACGACCCGAGCTCGAGACCTGGGTCAAGGGCATCGCTGGCAAGTCCAAGGACCAGAGCTACCAGCGCCATACGGGCCAGATCCTCGCTATCGCCGCCTCGCCCGATGGCCAGTTCGTCGTGACCGGCGGCGCAGATCGCAAGCTCATCATCTACGACAGCGCGCTCAAACCCCTAAAGGTCTTTACGCACCATCGCGACGCCGTCACGGGGCTTGCGTTCCGGAGAGGCACGAACCAGCTATACTCATGCTCCAAGGACCGCACCGTCAAGGTCTGGAGTCTGGACGAGCTGGCATATGTCGAGACCCTCTTCGGTCACCAAGATGAGGTCCTTGACATTGACGCTCTCGCCCAGGAGCGCTGTGTCAGCGTCGGCGCGCGCGATCGCACCGCCCGTCTGTGGAAGGTCGCCGAGGAGACGCAGCTCGTCTTCCGCGGTGGTGGCGCAGACAAGAAACAGAGCCATCCGGGTGTCAACGCGCGCTCGCTCCTACATGAGGGTAGTATGGACCGCGTCGCAATGATCGACGACGACCTCTTCATCACGGGCAGCGACAACGGCGCCCTCGCCCTCTGGAGCGTACAGAAGAAGAAGCCCGTGTTCATCCAGCCCATCGCGCACGGCATCGACCCGCCCCTGGATCCCCAAAAGGCATCCGCCGAGGAGCACCCCGACCCAGACGTCATCCCTCCCCCGACACCACGCTGGATCACCGCCATCCGAACCATCCCCTACTCCGACCTCATCCTCACCGGTAGCTGGGACGGCTACGTCCGGATCTGGCAACTCAGCGAAGACAGACGCAAGATCACACCGCGCGGCGTGCTCTCCACGCCCCAAGACGCGTCCGCCGATGACGCCGC
Organism: Fusarium robinianum; assembly: GCA_013623725.1. Taxonomy (NCBI): domain Eukaryota; kingdom Fungi; phylum Ascomycota; class Sordariomycetes; order Hypocreales; family Nectriaceae; genus Fusarium; species Fusarium robinianum. Next base: position 18,633 of record JABFFI010000877.1, on the reverse strand, counting down.
GAGCGACCGCGGACCCATCACCGGCGTGATCAACGACATCACCGTCTTTGAGCGCGGCGACCGGGGCAAGGATGGATTATGCGTCGTAGCCGCCGTGGGGCGAGAGCACCGGCTAGGACGGTGGAATCCGGCAGCCAAGGCCGGACGGAACGGGGGTGTTATTTTCGAGGTGCCGAGGATACAGAAGTCAGTGGTGATGAATGGGACGGGGGAGAGTTCGTCGAGTGACGATGGTGAGGAGTGAAATAGGGGCTTCGGGGGGTTTGGCGTAATTAAATATGGCATTGAAGCATTCAATAGACGTTGGGGGAGACTGAGGCTACTGTCACGATACCTCCTACCTGCTTTTACTTTTCTACTGGAACTTGTCTTTATCCCCTTAATGTGGGTTGATGTTGATCGTTCATCCGAGTTGCTTCGTTACACCGCATACCTCGAGCATCACGACGTCACAGGAGAAGACACAAATTGCGGATAGATAATGCTTCTTGCTTGGTATTGTTTCCATCTCTACTAAATACCATCTCGCCCTCAACTCATGTACCCGAATCTCTGTACCTCAAAGCGTCTCCTCTAACGCCAGCCCCTGCTTCGCTAAATAGTTTTTTTTCGCCTCAACATCATTCTAAAGCAATGTCTCAAATCAATCAATGCCTGGGTATGATTCAATGGTAAAAGAAATAAACGAATTCTCGAGAAAACTCCCTGACATGGTAGGCTCTCCGCTACGCTGCCCCAGTCATCGCCGTCCAGAGTCATCACCCGTCCGTCAGGTCGATGGATCGATCTACCCCGTCGTATTGTGGTCCGCTTGTGGCAGGATTGTCGCACTCAACACTCTCCCTGATTTGCGAATCAATCTCGATAGCCTGAGGCATAGCGACTGCTCTCGGCGTTCTGGGTGTACGACTGTTGCCCATGGGGACAATGGTGGCTTCTGGGGAGGGAGTGGTGACCTTTGGAGAAGGAAATGTGACTTTTGGGGGCCTGAAGACGACTTCTGGTGAGGCTAAACCTCTCGTTCCCTGAGACGCAGTGATTGATCGAAGCTCAGTCGGCGAGCTGGGAAGCCTCGCGACAAACTTGTCCGGGAACACTTTGGTGGGCAGACTCTTTGTTTTAGTAGCAGGCGACTTTTTCTCAGTGAGATCGATGGGCGTCCGCGGTGCTTCGCCCACCGGCGAGGCAGGGGCCGAATAGAAGGGCTCGCCAGTGCTTGAGACCTTAACTTCGATACTGGCGTCACCTTCAAGGGGCTTGATGAGCGGAGGGTTCTTGTTAACCGTTCGCGCCGGCGACTGGGCCGCTTGGACTGGAGAAGAGGCAACTCTAAAGTAAGGGGACGGTTCAAGCATCTGCTCGCGATGCTCCATCACATAGCCCTTATGATTAGGCATGGGGCTCTTCGGAGCCTGCTTTGTCTGGGGAGCATTGACGTCGGGGCCGCGGGGCGTCCCAGAACCCGGAGCCAGGGGAGAGGACTGAAGTCCATGTGAACCTGAAATAGACCCCATGTCGCCCTTCCGCTTCCGCTTCTCTTGTTTCTCCTCAGCTACCCGCCTATACTGGTCCGATTGCAGTGTGAGGACGAGGTTTCGGACTTTCTCACGTATCTCGGACGGGTTGATATTCCACCCAGTCTCTTCTTTCTGAAGCAGCTTACGGACAGCCTCATCCGGATCGTCCAGGAATTGCTCCATATATCCTAGGACGAACACACCGCAGTCGCAGTAGTTGTCTTGCTGAGGAATGTTGCGGGCGGTCATTCCACCAGGAGTCTCGAGAATCTCAAATCCCTTTTTGTGCTTCGCCTCCTCGATGAGGTACTCTCGCAGACACTTGCAAGTCGGCGAATGAGAAGAGCCTAGAGAGTCGAGAGTGATGATTCTAGGCTCATCAGGGCTGTATTTTTGCGCACCGCCGATCGACTTTCGCTTGCCTCCTCTAGCTACAGGCTCAATGGTTGATGGGGTGGAAGCGCTGCGGGCATGACCGTTGGTCAATTGAGAGCTATTTACCGGCTTCGAGGCATCGCCGTCGAGGGAAATAGTCGCCAGCTCCCGCTCAACCGGAGACAACTTGGGAGAGCTCCTTGTGTCGGGATCCTGGATGACTATTGTCTCCAGCTCTGCGGCCGAATCCGTCTTCTTAGGCTGAGGCAACAGTCGCGGAGCATTGTAGATGATTGCCAGATACCAGTGCGCATTCTCATTGACAGGTACGACAATGTACTTGTAGGACAGCAGGTCGACTTTGGCAGTCCATTGCTTGACGCCATCATAGTTGATCTTGGCTCGGTTCGATCTCAGCTTCTCAAAGAAGAATGTGCTGAATATGTAGATATTGTCCATGACCTCCGGGCGTGTCTTCTCCATCTGCCCCTGGAGATAGCGGAGGTAAAAGTTGATTAGGTTGTCATTGAGAAATTCCCCTTCGTCCAATCTTGGAATGTCGCCCTTGTCGACAGTGGCACGATTCTTGCCAGTTGGGGGGTACACTAGGGACTGGTACCACGTTTTGGTCCATTCTGTATTCAAGGTACTCCAGCGATCTGGAGTTCGAGGGCGAGGGCGCGCCGTTGGAGATGACCGCCTCGTTCGTCGGGTCTCGGGTCCCCGAGTGCGAGTCACTGGAACATCATAATGCGCCTCTTGGGCCACTCCCTTATCCTCACCTGTGCGGCCTGAAGACGCCAGCATCCTGTCCTTGATCCTCTCAGACCTCGGGTTGGTAGGTTCACCCACGAATGGATCACGGACGACCGGGGGGTTGTTGTTGTCTCTTCCCCTTTGCAGCGTTGGCTCCTGCTGGTCCCTGAGTGTGCTCTTCGGCTGGTTTAGTTGATAGTCCCGGGCATCTTGGAAGGTCTTTTCGAAACACTTGTCGAGCTCCCCTCTGCCGCACGTTAGTCAAGGGCTACGCAGTACCAGTCGTTATGTATGGTAGTCAACTTACGGGGTTTTCTCCCGAATGGGGATATCCCCGTTACGGAGCCAATTTGACAACAAGGCAGCATGGTGCAACTCCTGGAACTTCAATACCAACACCGGAGGCGATTCACTCGTGCTCGACCGCTTGATGAAAACGATGGCGCTGTTTGTGGCCGACTGATAGACGTTCTGGACTCTGGATCTGTTGATCCCAAGCCATGCCCAACGACCGGCTAACTCCCTAGACTCACATTCCACTTTTGCTTCGGAATCTCCTAGGTGCAGAATGGGCGCGCTCTCCTTCTGTGAATCTTCGTAGGCATATGCGTGCTTCCCCGAGACGGCACCAGCAACGACTAGTCCGGGATCGCATGGCGGTCTTGATGCCACTTGGCTAACTTGTCCAACAGGCCGGACAGATTTGAAGTTCGTTGGCGCGATGTCCCCACGATTACCCGTCCGTCTCGCATTCTGCGGGGGAAGGCCCGAAAAGTTTGTCGTCTTTTTTCCCGTGTGACCGAACCCATCCTCATGGTGTTTTGAAAGCTCGTCGTCGGAGACACTCGTCAACATCCCCTTCTTGTATCGTTTGGCCGGTTGATTTGCGTTAGGGAAAGAGCCGGATGCCATTCTCTTGGATCGCGGCGCAATGTCGGACTGAATGTTTGCCGGAGGAGGGCTGGTGTCTTCCTCGTCGCAATCCAGAACGTCGGGACTTGCATCGGGATGAGGACGCGGGGGCGCAATGTTACGATGCTCTATAGCAAGGACGTCGCCATCCTTAAAACTAGTATCCGTTCGCGTTTTCCGGGGCCGCCGTGCTCTGGTGGGCTTGGTGCTATTCCTCGCCTGTAAACTTCGGTACTCCCTCTGTCCGCTCGTAACGGTCGCAGATTTGGCGCCACCATTGCTAGTCGCACTCTGTACTGACATGGTGTCTATCTGAGACCCATCCTGGGTCAGATCGTGTACTTCGAGTCTCGGCTCGTCTGATACATCGTCTTCTATCTTGTCGTCGTGGGGCTTCGAAGGTTTGTTGGGGAAGAAACGAGATACGAGCTCGTGGGTTTCCATTTTTTGGCGCTTCGAAGGCCTCTCTTCGGTCATTCCAGTAGTCGCGCTGGACAGTTTGGGGCCCAGAGAGCTTCTCGGGGTCTGGGCGCCGTTGATGCCCTTCTATGCGCAACCTCAGCGTTAGACAGATATCTCGTGGGGGGTGAGAGAATGCGGCGGGTGAGACCAACTATTCGCAACATGTTTGTATCGTCACCCGAAGCGCTCCACAGAGTGTCAGCGGGGGGTTCGAGCCTAGGGAGCGATCGAGGAGCCTACCCATAATCCGGAAAAGAGTTGGCGTCTGAATGGTAACGAGCGAACGGACTGCGAGGCAGTGTTAGAGGATCACAGCTCCGGTGGGTGGAGAGAGTTGAGTAATGACAAGCCTGAGAAAAGGGTGATACGCACTCCCATCGAGCCTTAATCCTCCTCTGGTCCCTTGGAGCCGAAGACTGAGCGTGGCCCTCCAGCTTTCCGCGTAGGAATTCACGATGCTGTGTGTGGGAAAGTGGCGGCCGTGATAGACGTCGTTGGGATCGTGAAAGAGGGTCTGAATCGGATGGCCTTGATATGAAGGCGACGGGGGGTTGAGAAGGCAGGGCTCATAGAGGATTTGCGCCGGAGCTGAGCCCTGGCGGTTGTTTCGGTGACGTTGAAGGAAGTCGAGGCTCTAGATGTGGATGGTGGAAGTTGGTTTCCTTCGGGGTCTCGATCCCGGCCCGCTACAAGAATCTATAAAAAAAAAACGCCGGATTTTCAGTGGGGGTTGAGTCCTCTATATTTTAGTGCATGTTCGGGGGGTGGTTCAGTGGAGTGACAGCCCAGCCCATCATCGCCAACCGGGACGGAGGAGGGGACATGGCCACTGTCAAACAGATACATGTAGGTAGTCAGCGACAAAGGCATCAATTGAGCTGGGAAATCATGACCAGGACAAACTGAGCTTTGAAGGTCACCATTTATCTAGACCCAATTAAATTTTAAATATACCTACCTACCTTAGGTAAGTTGGCGTGTGGTCCCATCGCGTCAATACCTCCCGTCCATCGTACCTCGTATAAAAGAACGCTATCGTTATCAAACCCGAGGCCCCCCCCCCACTGTCGTCAGCCTACCTACCTACCTACGGAGTCGACAGCCCGGCGCTGGGTCACTCACAAGGCTGCTGTCGTAAGCTGTCACAAGCTCCAACTCACTACCAGGTATTGACTCCCCCCCAAAAACGTGTCCAGATTCGCGCGACCACTTCAACACCAAGACTCGACATCACCACTTTTTTCCCGCCCTCTGTTCGACTCCCACTCTAGGAAATCCCCTAGCTTAGTGCTGCGAGAGCAGTCACAAACACTGTCCACGATGCACAACTCCCTCACTCGTCTCCAAAATGTCTTTGGCTTCTTCACAACCGTCGGCTTTGTTGTCGCCGCCTTGATCGCTGCCTCTGATCTTCTCTCCCCCCGAGTCCCGTCCAGTGGCCTCGTCGCGCCGACCAACGTCCAAGTGTATGCCCTCCTCCACTCCTACCCCCTATCCTCTCCATGTTTACTTCGTACATCTATTCTCCCGCAGGCTAACGCATCTCCCTGGTCTTAGTGTCAAGGGCCGACCGCATTACTACAGCACCAAGAAGGAAGAGTACGCCATCATCAAGTTCTCCCTCGACGCCGACCTCTCCTCCCTCTTCACATGGAACACCAAGCAGCTCTTTGTCTACGTTACTGCCGAGTGGCCAGGCCCTGGCAACGCGACCAATGAGGCCGTCATCTGGGATTCCATCATCACCAGCCCCAGCGCCGACCATCTCAAGAATATTGGGCCTGTTGCCATGAAGAAGCTCGTTCGCAGCGCCCAGGGCAAATCCATTGATCCCAGCCGGTGAGTCGCGTACCCCATCCAACCCCATTCGAGCACCATTGCAGTTGCTCTTGGCCATGACAAAGTCCTAACCGCACCGTGTTTCACTTAGAGGTATCATCAAGCTGCGAAACCAAAGACCCAAGTACCAAATCACCCACCCCAGCGGCAAGGTCGCCGAGAAGGAAGACGTTGTCCTCCGACTACACTACAACGTCCAGCCTTGGGTTGGCCTCCTGACCTGGAACCAGGAATCCGACATTGGCTTGTGGAAGAAGCTGTCCGGCGGCATCAGCGAGAGGTTCCAATTCCCAGCCATCAAGGCCAAGAAGAATGCGCCCAATAAGAGAACCACCTAGTGGCGGTCGCATCAGGAAGCAGAGCGGTGGCATCCACTTGTAGAGATATAGCATATACAGGCGTTCAATGGACTGTTTATCATTATAGAGACGCTATCGGGAAATGTAACCTGCCCTTTGTCCGTTCGTGACACATGAAACACGCATCTCTAGACGAAATCTATCCCAGTCCACACACATGTATACCAAGGCTCCAATGCCGTCTATCTCGGCCTGACAATAGACACCGTGCCTAAGCGACAAAGTTTACCCATAGTCCTGGCATCTAGCCCTGGGACGTGTTGCCCGAGGCAGCATTACCCGCATTGCCCGCATTGCCCCCTCCGCTGCCTCCTCGTCCACGATGATGGTTGCCTCGGCCTCTCCCGCCACGGCCACGACCACGACCTCTGCCACGCGGCTGGTCTAGACTGGGAGGAGGAGGCACGTTGCCGTACATCTGCTCCCCGGGAGCACTGCTTGCTCCGGCGCCGTCCTGTGGCACCGTGGCGTGCGAGTTGCCGCGGCCGCGCCCACGTCCCCCTTGGCCTCCGCGTCCGTTTGCACGACCACCACCCCTGCCTCGATAGCCATTGGCGCTAGCATCTTGGGCTTGAGAGGCACTTTCAGGTCCGTTTCGATACACCAATGTGCTATGTACCAGATTCGGGGCTCCTCCCCGGCCACGTCCCGACCCCTGAGTGCCATTCAACGCACCTCGCCATCCACCGCGCAGAGGAGCCGGCGCTGGCGCATCCCGGTACTGTGGCGCGACAATAGATCCATGCAGTCCGCTCGGGGCAGCGCGTCGCTGATGTGACTTGCTGGTTGTTGAGATGACCTGCTTATTGGTCGTGTTCAACACCGACGATGAGGCAACAGTCTGACCTCGGAACATGGGGGCTCTCTCGTTCAGCGTGGTCCCGCTCATGAAAGAAGTGTCCCAGACCACGTCCAGAAGTAGAGCTGTCGCCGTGCGGCTGATGCCGGCAACAGTTCCCCGAGTCGCGATAGGAACCTTTCCAGCGGCGGAAACATATGTGACTCGGTCTCCCAGCACAAAGTGCTGATTTCCGAGCACCATCTCCGCATCTGAAGGCTTCAGAAGCGCCGAGCGAGGAACGCCGCGCAGCTTCTTGATTTCAATGTCCTGAGAAGCAGCGTGCACCTGTTCCCCAACGGTGGCCAAGGCCTGGACAACGTCAGAATCGAGCTGCTCGGCTTCAAGAGGGACCCGTTCAAGTTTGCCCAGCTCCTGCTTCTTCAACCAAGCCCCAACCTCCTTGACTTTCTGCGCAGCAACGCCAGGGTCGTTCCACAGATCCGTCTCCCGAACGTCGCTCTTGTGAGGCTCTCGCTGAATGCCCACGAAGAAGTCGGGGAAAGCGACCATGTAGTCTGCAATCAGCTTGATCGCCATGCCACTGAATTCCCATCCCGTCTGCGACTTTCTCGAGTAACCCAAAACCTTGAGTTTCCGTCCTTCAAACTTCAGGTTCAAGCCCAAGTTCAGCTTCAGTCCAGAAGAAGTGAGAATCTGATACGACGAAGTGATCTTGCTGAGGACGAGAGGATGTATGCCGAGCTGCTTTGCGACAGCAAAGGATGGCGTGTAAGGGTTGCTGCGTTCTGCCTGGTAAATGATCCTCTTGGCAAAATCCGGCTCCTTGTTCTTCAGCATAGAGACAACGAGCTCCACCTTGTTGTTGGCATGGCCATTGACCTCGAGGGGGCGACCAAATGCATACTCGCCCAAGAAGAATGCACGAGTGCCTTGAGGGAATTCTTCCTCGATAGGCAGGGCGGGCTTTTCAATGAAGCGCTCATCCTCGTTGACCACCTCGTCGACGATGGTCTGGGCCGCGTAAACGCTCCTCACACTTGGGTTTTCAGCATATTCCTTAACCAAGGCGCCTTCCTCGGTCCTCATGAGGCCCTTAAGCATGTGAACGTGCACCAAGCACTCGACCTGGCCAATGGTGACACCAAGTCGCTTAGCGTGCCAGTTCTCGAGAAAATCGGCCTCTTTGCTGAAGTCAGTGGCTTCTCTGTTGTTGTGATCTGTGGTCACGATGCCACTGCCGTTCTCTGCTAACGTGTAGCTGAAGAGCTCGTCCTGAACCTTCATAACCTTGGCCTCTTGGAGAAACGGGTATCCAACGAAACAACGCTGACCGAGTCTTTGTTTCCATGTTTCCGTCTTGGATCGTGGCTCCGGCCCAGTCAGGGTCACGACGACGCTTGGGTTCCTACTGTCGGACTGGAAAACGTGCACACCGTAGCCTTCCACAATCTGGGCGGTGTATGGGAGCGTATGGAGTGTTGGGAAGCCGGCGAGAGCAGCCACGTTTAGTAGTGCGCCGTTGATAAGCCCGGTATGATACTCCAGCCCTTCCATGTCGGGGAGTTCGAAGATGTTTTCGATGCAGCGGCACGACGGGATCTCTGGAAAGATGCCTGGAAGGGGCGACGGGTACGTGAAGTTCGCATCCGGCGAGTACGTAAACTTGATAGCAACGCCAAAGGCATTTCGAGCTCTCTCGTCGTCGGCAAGCCCAGCATCCTTGGTCGCCATGGCTGCCAGCAGACGCGTTTCGTCAATGAAAGGAATCTTGACGACAGCTTCCCAATCCATCTTTTTGCCATTCATGTCCAATTCAAAGTCTCGCGGATAAAAGTCGATGATAGGAGAATCGGGGTTGGTCATGAGATCATGATATGCAGTAGGGACGATCTTTTTACTCCGATCAGGCAAGACACCCATGAGCTGCTGGTATGGCAAAAACGGCTGCCCCTTCTTGAAGTTGAGGTCTGCGCCAACACCCCTCACGACGTCTACAAACGGTCAGTCGACTGCCAAGTGCTTCAGCTAGATTCTGTGAGAAGTTTTGGTCTTACCTGAGATGAGGGGGGCATAATGATATCCGTAGAACCAGGGCCATGAGGCGATTCCTCGGTAGTAGTAGTGCAAGACCCATTGCAAGCCCTGCACATAGGTCTCGCACAGTCCTGTGAGCTCAGTGTCGTACTTTTCAGGGGCCCATTCTTCGAACTTTTGCAAGTAGTACTTGGTCCTCCACCCTTGTAGTTTGCCCTGATACACCTCTTCGTATTGCTTTTGGGCGTCCTCGGCTGTGACATCAACGACCATAGCCCTGTCGTAGGCCTTGGTGACTCGGTAGGCAGCCAAGTTGCCCTCCTCGTCGTCGTCGTCGTCGTCGTCGTCATCGATTCTTGGGGGGAAAGATACAAAGAGGTGCCGCTGGCCCTCATCATCTTCCTTCGTGGACCACAGCAAATGCATAGCTTCGGCCAGGTCTTGGACGAATTTCCGATCGGCAGCCTTGAGGCCTGCCCCCAAGTCCAAGGGTCGGTCGGAGCGTTTTGAGATGTAGGGCCGGATCTTTTGCTTCCAGAGATCTCGCTGTGGTGAAGTTATAACGAGTTGGCCCCCCTTGGAAGTCTTTTTTGGAACGTTGTTTTCCTCGAGCTTCTTCGATGCAAACCACCTCTCGTCATACATCTCGTGCTCGAACTGCTCAATTTCGAGCTTCGAAAGTTCCCCTAGCAGCTTCTGGAGCCGCTCCAGGTTGATGACACCGTTCTCGTTGATGTATCCGGTGCACTGTGGGAGGACGGTCTTGTATACTCTGAACATGTTGGCCAACGCGCCCTCGTTGATATGCAAGCCAGGCAGGTTGGGCAAGAAATCGTTGCCCACAAAGAAGGCCATCAGGATGAAGTCGTCGATAACCCTCTCAAGATCGAATGGAAAGCTCAAAGCGCCCTCATCCTCGAGCTCCTGGAACTCCATCTCGAGGTATTCTCGTACAATGCAAAGATGGAGGAGGTAGAAGTTTTGGTGTTCCAGCTCCTTGGACTGGGTTTTGGATGCTCGGCCGAACGTTACCTCTTCTCGGAGAAGGCAGAAATGGGGGTCGTGGCTCAGAAGACCGAGCATGATCAGATCAGCGTCGAGGCCGTAGAGACAGTGCCGCACATTCGGGTTGTAGCCAGGCTGGGCCTTGGCATTTCGGATGTATTCCATGATTTTGTGCTCTCCCTCGCCAGGAACTTCATGGCCAGAAAGCACAACCTCACAGCCCTGCCAGTCGGTGTCTTCAGATACTTTCTTGTTGACAAAGTACCGCAGCTGTTGCGATAGCTTCGCCATGAAGGCGGTTCCTAGTTTGGAGAGTCAGACAAGAAGGATTCGTGCCGTGGTGGATGAGGTCATACCGGGAGTAATGCAGTTGCTGTCGAAAGGCTCCTCCTTAGGGAGCTCGACACCTTCGCTGATCGCCTTTTCACGGGCCTTTTCAGCGTCGAGGGCTGTTCGGAAACGTCGAGCACGCTGCTGGTTCATCTTGGCGCGAGGCGCAACACCATCGATAGCCATGAAGAAGAGCTGTTTAGGCTTGATCTTGCCAAACAAGTGCTCAATATAGTTGAATATGCGAATGAACATTTCCTCCTCGCTCAAACGGAAGGATACATCTTCGCCAGCATCCTTGTGGGTGCAGTTGTGAATGATACCATTCATGTCCAGCTAGGGGTGTTGGTTAGCACAGGGCGCGTCGAGAGGATTTCGGGGATTCGAACATAGAGGCAATCGAACTCGGGTATTCGGTTCTCCGCAATGAGCTGAGAAATGGAGGGATAGCGCTCTGAGAGCCATCGAAAGAATTTGGGAACACTGCGACGAAAAAAGAGACGAAGATTAGCGACCGAGATCTAGACGAAAGAGAGGTTTTGGGGATATACCCCATAGTGAAGGGCAGTGGGCAATTGTCAGCCCACGGAACAGCTCAGAATGAAAGAGGAAACGCTTCTGGAGGTTTTCTAGGAATAGATATGCTCGAAAAGCTGTGCGCAAGATGTTGAAAAACCCTGTCGCAAGATGTTGAGTCCAAAGATGATGGTGATCCGAGGTCGCGCCCGGCTCGAATCAAGATTGGGCGTGAAGAGAGAGCAAGAATCGAACAACTTCGGTCTGCAGGCGTTAGGGAGGCCGCAATAGCGCCGGCCTGGGAGGTGTATGAAGTTGAGAAGTTGAGAAGGGAAGAGAGAAGAAGCTGGTTGCGTCGAAGCAGAAGCACAAGTGCGGCCAGACACTCCAACAAGCACCTCAAAGTAATGAACAAGAGACGGTGGGACTCAGCCACGCGGTGTGATGGAGGGGCGGTTGGATGGTCCGGCGTGAGTCAGGTCTCCAGTACCTGGCAGCAGAAGGTCTTGACCATCTTGACCTAAGCTGTGGGGTACATCTGGGAGAGGTACTTAGGTACCTAGGTACCTGCTCTGTTCCATCCATGAGGTGGGCACAGGGAGGTTCCCGAGTCGACGAGGGGACCCACCCTGCCCGCACCGGTCATGGAAGCCTTACCTGGGTAGGTACGTACCTACCTAGGTAGCCTTGCGAATCAAGCCACACATAGATACTCCACCCACAATGTGGCCGATGCTCTGTTTCCATCCGGTCCTTCCCAACTGGACAAACGCAGACCTCTTAACGCGCGACGCGTTACACGGCCACATAACTTTTCAGCCTTCTTTCACAGCCGCGCAACTTGCACTGACGTCTCTCTATCCACACCAACATCTTTCTCACACCTGTATTAGATTGCTCGCATCATCCAAGGGGGAAAAATCAGTCCTAGACACGGCCAGCCTAAATCTTTTACGACTCTCACGTTGGTGATCATGGCGCCGACGAATAGACACTCGGCAGAACACGACGTCGACGGTGAGTTCGCGATCAGCCCTTCTTCCTCCAGCCTCCAGCACCAAACGCTTCGATTGGAGAGGTGTCGACCATCGGGAGTAATTTAGCTAACGCAAATAACAGTCGAGATGACGTATGAGGATGAAGATGATCAGACCGAGCGGTTGATCAACGAAGGTGCGAAGGCCCCTGACATTTTGTCTCTCCTCCACCGGTCGCAGGCTGACACGTTCTTGTTCTAGAGTACAAAACATGGAAGAAGAATAGTCCTTTCCTATATGACATGATCCTGGGGTAAGCGAGAATCATTCCATCTTCATGGTCAATTCAAGGCCTCACTTGCTCACGGAACCAGCACGGCTTTGACATGGCCAACCCTCACTGTACAATGGTTCCCCGACGTCAAGGAACCAGAGGGCAAGAACTATCGGATGCATCGTCTCCTCCTGGGCACTCACACATCTGATGAAAGCCCCAACTTTGTCCAAATCGCCGATGTCCAGATCCCCAAAGCTGTGACACCCAACCCCGACGACTATGACGAGGAGAGGGGTGAGATTGGCGGCTATGGCAAGTCAGGTGAAGTCGCGGCTATCAAGTGCGACATTGTTCAGAAAATTGAGCATCCCGGGGAGGTAAACAAGGCCCGATACCAGCCCCAGAACCCTGATATCATCGCAACCTTCTGTGTCGACGGGAAAATTCTCATCTTCGACCGAACGAAGCACCCCCTCCAGCCCCAGTCCCTCGGAAAGGTGAACGCCCAAATTGAGCTGGTTGGGCACAAGGCTGAGGGTTTCGGCCTCAACTGGAACCCCCATGAGGCTGGTTGCCTCGCCTCAGGAAGCGAGGATAAGACCATGTGTCTATGGTAAGTCTCATCATGAACAGTCAGTGGTTGTTTGTGCCCCTGGCTAACCCGTTTATAGGGATCTCAAGACCCTCAAGGGGGATTCCCGGATTCTGAGCCCTGCCCGTAAATATACCCACCACACTCAGATCGTCAATGACGTTCAATATCACCCCATCTCGAAGAATTTCATCGGTAGCGTCTCGGATGATCAAACCCTCCAGATCATCGATGTTCGGCACAGCGAGACCGCCAAGGCTGCGGTGGTGGCCAAACGCGGCCATCTCGACGCCATCAACGCTCTCGCGTTCAACCCCAACTCGGAGGTCTTGGTCGCCACAGCCTCGGCGGACAAGACCATCGGCATCTGGGATCTCCGCAACGTCAAGGAGAAGGTTCACACCCTAGAGGGCCACAACGACGCCGTCACATCACTGGCGTGGCACCCCACTGAGGCGGGTATTCTGGGTAGTGCTAGCTACGATCGAAGAATTATCTTCTGGGACCTGTCCCGTGTGGGTGAGGAGCAACTTCCCGACGATCAGGACGACGGTGTCCCGGAGCTGTAAGCCACCACCCCCTTGTATGGCGCAAGATATGGCGCAAGGGCTAACTTATCTCGCAGGCTCTTTATGCATGGTGGACACACAAACCACCTCGCGGACTTCAGCTGGAATCCTAATGAAGCTTGGCTCGTGGCAAGCGCCGCAGAGGACAATCTGCTGCAAATCTGGAAGGTCGCAGAGGCCATCGTTGGCAAGGACGACGGTGACTTGCCCGTCGATGAGCTCGACCGATAGGTGAGGTGGAAGTTCGTAGTAGAGAAGAGTCGTCGGTCTTCATAGGATGAGGGAGACAGAGCAGCTCTGGAAGCTGGGGCAGAGACAAGAACCCCAGCCTCAGCATGCGTTGGTGGACTGCGCGTGCCAATAGAAATGGGGACACTTTGAATGAAAAACAACCAATGTTAATTTTGCCCCGAGAGTGTCTTGTATCTATCTATCTGCATTGAATGCCGGGCTGTGTTTCCCTGGTTGTTTTGGTTTGAAGTTGCTTGGGTTTCTATTCTCTTGATTCCGAGTGGTTCAAAAGCTGCTCGGTCAACAGAGACGACATCTGGTTGGAGCTGGCTGGCAGTTGACGACTAGCGATTGGCAACTGGCTGTTGACCTGATTCAGAGGGGTGTACGAATTGCCGGCTGCCTATTCACCCCTCCGTTTGGCCATATTGTTTCTGTTTACATTTCCTATTGTTCTCAACCACCATCTCCGGGGGTGATGTTCTCTCCTTTTCCCACCCACGCCGCAACCCAACACCCGTTCTCTCTTTTGCGTCGGAACAACATTTTCGTTGCAAACACGTTCTCTTGAAGGTTTTTGTTTTCCTCTTTTTCATTCCCTTCTTTGATACCGCTGCCTACCACTCCAAGTTCGACCAGTTCACCATCACCACCTGACAAACGGGCTTCACGGAGCAACCACACCCCCAACCACCATGTCGGGAAACACCCACCCGCTCCAGCCCGGAGAACCGGGGATGCAGGAGCTCACGGGTCTCATCCCCAACGGCACTAGTCCTCCTGGCTTCAACAAGCAGAAAAGGCAAACCTTCGCAGTCCTTGCTGCCGAGCAGTTCCTGGAGCTCCAGCGCAAGTATGGCCCCCAACACGAGGTCACCGCGCTCGAACTCGCCGAGGCTATCAAGGAGCATGCCGCCCTCACGTCCAAGCGTGCTGCTCGCACTCAGTCTCAGATCGAGGCGAGTGGCTTCAGAGCAGACCAGGTCGCTCAGTATCAGGACGACACCATGGATGACTTCTATGTTCATGTTGATCTGGCAGAGGGCCAGTCTCGGGCGAAGAGATTCAAGTTTCAGGAGGGCGATGCCATCTTTGATGGGCTTGATCCTTATGACCTCGAGAAAAACATGGCCTCACTCTCTGTCAAAAATGGGAGCACCGACATCATCTCCGGCCTCTCCCAGAACGTCGAACTCGCTGTCGAGTTGGGCAAGCATCTCAACACCAGAGACCTCGTTAGTCTCTTCATCGTCTGTCCGATCTTCCGATATTCCATCTGCGAGCACTATCTCTCGAGCATCCGCCAGTGGATCAAAGCCAGATGCCCCGAGGCCGGGCAGATTTTCTATTGGAAGCTATTCCGCAAGCTCCTCGTCGTCGATCCGACCGGCAGACGATGGGTTGACCAGGACCCGGACCTCGCAAACACAATGTCTGGTGTAGATCTCAGCCGAGTCCGCCTCGTCCCGGGCCTCAAGTACTATACCCTCGTCCTCAACCGTCATCAAGCCTGCAAGGAGATCCTCGCCGTGATGGCTCGCCACGGACATCGCACCCCCAAGACCACGTACAGTACGCTTCTCCGCCTCTGGCTTCTAATGGACGTCGCGACCACCGCCCAGAGACGGGCGCTCCTGAAGAACAAGCGACTCTGGCCCGATGAGCATCTCTACAACGCCCAGCTCTTCTTCATCAAGGTCACCCTGATGTTCAACCACCCCTTCTTCGGCCCCAACACGAACGACATGCTCAATCTCATGATGGGCCAAAAGGGGCTTTTTCCCCTGTGGCGATGCTTCACCGGACGCGGGTACCAAGATGAGAACGACGCCCTGCGACTCAAAGTCGCCTACGACGCCGATATCCCTATGGATCACTGGACTCGCAACCATGAGACCAAGACTGTCTTCGGCGTCCCCTTCGCCGAGGTCGGCAGCGGACATTGTGAAGGCTGGGGCGAGGGTCTTCGACATCTCTCCCGCCCTGACGAGCTCATCCCCCACGAGGCTATCATCCGCGGCCTCGACCTCGACGCACACTTGCTTCACATGGTCACTTGGGGCTACATCGACTTTGAGACAGGCGAGAACCTCGTACCCACCGAAGAGGAGATGTATCTCGACGACGAGACCCTCGAGATGCTGGACATGAAGGAATGCTGGGCCCCCGCCCACGCCGAGAAGAAGCGATGGGGCGAGCTTACCAAGGAGCGCCAGCGAAAGATCATTGAGGACGAAGACGACTCCTTGCTGCGCTCGCTCTGCGCCATCAGCGACGACTCTGACTTTGAAGAGGACAACTCCGAGGGTGAGGAAGGCTACGACCCCAATGCCTTCCTCGGGAGCGGAGTCGTGCAAGCGCAGAACTATACCAACCGAGCCCCTGACCTCACGAACGAGGACGGCTGGCAGAGAATCATCGACGAAGCGGTCTTGAACGTCAAGCACAAAATCGGAGAGGGCGACGCACTTCGCATTGCGGCGTACAACTCCTGGGCCAGAGACCGCGATTTCCAGGACGGTTGGAGCGCGGAAGAGTTCGCTGCGGCGATCCGAGAGGAGAACTCTGGGGATCATGCCTTTGGGGATCATGTCTCTGGGGATCATGCCTCTGGGGCGCCGAACCGGTGGGACGGTTCCGAGCATGACACGACCACGATGGATGGTTCAACGAACGAGGATGACGACAGCAGTGATGGTGATGGTGATGGTGGAGGCGACGGTGCCAATGGTGGAAAGGGCGCTGCTACTGTTGTCGACGCTGTTGTTGAAGGCGGAGATGACGGGGCTGATGGTGACGACGAGGCCGACGGAGACGATGAGAATGATGAAGACAATGGAGACGATGAGGGCGAGAGCGACGAGAGCGACGAAGAGGACGAAGAGGATGAAGCGGACGACGAGGACGATGAAGACTATGGAGACGACGAGGCTATTGAGGACGAAGACAACGAAGACGTTACCATGGCCAACGCCGACCAGGCTTTGACCAACCTGGAGGACCTCCCTCTCAACGTCCTCGCCGCCCTCTCCGGCTACTACCAGCTCGGACAAGACGGCCAGCCCCTTCCAGTGCCCCAAGTCCCCCAGACTGCCCGGTCCTATCAAGCCGCTCAGGTTCTCCAGCCTGTTCAAGCTAGCCACCCTGCCCAGACCGCTCAAGGGGCTCCGGCTGTTCAAGTTTCTCGACTTACTCAGGCCGCTCTAGCTGCCCAGGGAGCCCAAGCCGCCCAAGGGGGCCAGGGTCAAGTTACTCAGGCTGCTTATGCTATTCAGCCCTCTCAGGCCGCCCAGTTCGCCCAGACAGCTCAGCCATGTCAGGGGAACCAGTTCGCCCAAGCCGGCTGGGCTACTCAGCCTGCCCCATACGCCCAGCCCGCTCACTTGAACCAAGCTGCGGCCCAGTACTCTCAAATTCCTCAGGCACAGCAAACCGCCCAGCCCGCTCAGGTCCCCCAAATCCCCAGAGTGACTATTCAGCAACCCGCCGAGGACAACACGTTCGCCGTCCAACCCGGAGCCCAACCCAACTTCATTCCCGGGTTCTTCTCCTACCCAGGCTTCAACGGTAATGCAAACGCATTTAGCATCAACGGGGCGGGCTACGCGTTCGCTGGTAATGGGGTCCCTGCCATCAATGGGAACACTTTCGTCAACGGCTCCGGTATGAATAACTCCATGGCTTCGAACGGCATGGCCAGTTTCATCAACACCTCCAGCATGAACAATCCCCTGTACGCCTTTGGAAATAACTTGGCCGACAACTCTACCCCGAGCACCTTTACCAGTGCCTCTAGCCAGAACTTCGCCAACAATGCCAACCAGGGCCTTGGATACCACCATCCGTCTGACACGGACGAGAACATCTACGACATCGGCCCAGACACCTACGCCAACAACAGACTCGTCTACGCCTCCGGTGCGAACAACGCCCTTCCGGTCAACTACGCCAACGGCCCAGGTGTGAACGCCTATGCCAACTCCTCGCGATCCGTCAGCACGAACAGCAGTGGCATGGACGCCTACGCCAACTCTTCCCGCTCCGTTAGCATGGCCAGCACCGGCCTGAACACCTCTGCCAACTCTTCCCGCTCTGTCAGCATGAACACGAACGCGAACGCGGTCGCTAATTCGGGAAACTTGGTTCCCAGCAACGGCATGGGCAACAACTACGCCAACAGACTCGGCGCCAACTTCAACTGCCAAGAGCTACGCCCCGAATGTCCTGCCCTGGCCGGTTTCTGCAACCAGTCGAATGGGAGAAACGCCATGCCCTACGCTGGAGCCATCAACTACCGTGTCAGTTCCTTGGGAGGCAACAGCTACCTCCCTAACCTCAACGCGGGGGGCTTTGCGAGCAGCCCTAGCGGTCATCTTACCATCAACAACACCGGCAGAGCCGTCTCGGTCAACATCCCTCCCATCAACAACACCATGAACGGCGGAACCGACAACTCCGACAACCAGCCCTCGATGTAACTCCACACTCCCAGCGAAACCTCGCACTTTGCAAACCTCACCGAAGTATCCCGGAGCGTGTTCCCTCGAGGAACCAAGCAAGCAAACCGACATTCCACGCCTAGCAGGATATTGTTAGAGCTTCCAGAGCTCTGGGGAGTAAGGAGGGAAGCGAGTCTTGGTGACGGTACAACGGGGATTCTGAGTGTTACCAAACCCCCGAGTGTTGTTTTTGTCTTCAACACTCTAACTTTCATTTCATTTCTTTACTTTGTCTTTATTTTTCATTTGTACACGCGGCAGGAAAAGCCAGCACGGGGGGGCATAGCATTCATGCCAACAACCTTAGGTAGTTTACGGGCAACTCGGTCAGGATCTCTCAAGTCTCCAATACTCAGGTTTGGGACACGAACAGGAACAGGAACCACGATTAGTAGTTATTCAACCACGAAAGGGAGCCTGGATGATGTGGTTAGGAGTACCTGCCGACAACAAAACTCGAGTTGATTAATCATTACCACTGACCCAACAACGTGACAATACCAATCTGTAAAAACAACAACTTTTCTCTCCAATGACAACCCCCCCCCCCCCAACACCAACGCACACTCCCCAAGCAGTTC